>JNEM01013894.1:0-46209 GCA_000697335.1 Conidiobolus incongruus B7586 | reverse complement strand
AATATTTTATATAATTAAATATTATATTAAAAATAAAAACAATATAAAATCACTTGTTTAATAATTGTTTATTTATTAAAAAAATAAAAAAATCTATGGTTTTTTTTCTTTTAGGATTATAATTTACTATATATTTTGATTTTAATATATTAAACTTACCTTATAAATTTTTTGAGTTATCCTTGATATTTATCATAATCTAATATATTATACTAGTAATTTTTTGAAGTAATACTAAATAATGAGATTGGGTTATTTTTTCTTATTTAAACAATTAACCTTATATTAATAATTTATTCTTTATTATTATTAATTAATAACATTTTATCTTGATAAATCAAATTAATTTTTATAAGACTTAACTATCATTAAAATCAATATCAATAATATTATAAATAGTCCTTTTATTTAAAAAAAATATCTTTAAGTAAATTATTTAAAATAAATATCAAATAAACAATTTACTAAATAACCAATTATAATTAATAAAACAATATAAATATAATTTTTACTATCTTTATCTAAATTAAAAAAGTCAAATGTTATTTTATTCAGAAATCTATTTCTTTATATATTACCATAGATTATATTTTATATAATAATAATAATTAAAAAACTGTGGATTTATTATTAAACTAAACCTGTGGCTTATTTATAAAATATTAATATTTATTTATTTAGTATGTTTTGTTAATAATATAAGTAAATATTATAAAATATTACTTAAGTTAAATAAGGAAGTATTATTTAAAAAGCTTAAAAATATTAAAACTAAATTTTATTTATAAAGTCTTAATAATAATTATTATTTTTTTATTTACTATATACTTTTTGAAATATTATTAATATATACTTAAGATAAATCTATATTTATTTGTTTTAACAAGAATTATTGATATCAATATGATTCATAGTATCTTATTTTTAAAGGTAATACTTTTTTAAATATCTTCTAAATATATAACTAATAAAAAAGATTAAATCTTTTAAAATTATTTTTTTTAATTATATATTGCAAAATTTGAAATTTTTAATTTCAACAGACAATAGCAATTAATTACTATAGTATTCTAATATTATAAGCAATTTGTAATGTTTATTTTAATAATAAATTATGTTTAAAAAAGGTTTACATCTGAAATTTAAATCCTTAACAATCTTCATACGTATTTTGATTTTGATGCATACTTTCATAAACTACATAATATATTATCCAATTTAAAATATTTGATAGATATGTATTAAATACTTCAATTTTCAATTAAAGTTAAAAGATCAGAAAAATTCATATATCAATTATGGAATAATTCTTGAATGAAAATTTGATTAAAACTAATAAGTTATTAAATTAATATTAAAAATAATTAAATTTGAATTTATTGGATTTCTATTGTACTTTATTTCAAGTATTTATAATATATCTTTATAACATTGATAACTTACAAAGATTATAAAAAAACATAATTGAATTTAATCCTAAATTATGAAATTACAATTAATATTTAAACTTTTTAAATTCAAAAATTATTCTTTAAAATTCAAATTTTTTAAATTATCGATTTCAAATTACAGATATATAGGATTCAATTCAAAAAATGTTAATAATTTATAATTATAATATATCATTCGTGATCAATTAACTAAATAAAATTTATTACTATCAAACAAAATTAGTACTACTTACTTAAATTGGATTTCAGTTTAGGGGCTGACGAACATTGGGTGCTGAGTTTTGATGTCTGAGCACGAATAAAGGAGATTCAGGTCTCCTTGGAATTCTGCCTGATTGAACATTTGGCGAATTAGGGACTGTGGGCGGACTTGCAGTAAGAGTTGCGGGTTTATTGGATTTTACTTCGGTCAGCTGGGGTTGAGAGGCTAATTATTATATAACAATTTAATTCATTGTAATGGGTAATGGATCTAGAGTGTGGTTAGTTTACCTTGTTTGCGAGTCTTTTCGTGTTTGGATTGGACTCCTCGGAAATGGGATAGGAGTTCAGGGAATTTGAGTCCGGTTTCTTTACCGTCAGAAGACTTCAACACACGTCGTAGTGGCTCAGTGTATCTAGACGTACTTGCCGCTGGTGCACCATTGACCGATAGGAATCCCATGGACGATACACATGAAAGACGATTTTTGAGCGTTACGAATGCTGAAGACTGCGGTAATAACATTAGTAAACCATACATACATTTGAATAAATATGGATATCTGTCAGGTTCCAAAAGTTGAAGCCTCAGATATGTAAACACTGGTGATTCTAACAATTGAACCAATTTATCAATTTGAATCAACATGGCAACAGAAATCTCAAGTTCAGCAATTGAATGCAAGAGGTTGGCTGCATGCTCATATGCCTGGGCTAGCAAACAGAGTGAAAATGCAGATACTGAGCTGTGACACCATGATCTGTACAAACATGAGAAGAGTGCCTGACTATCTTTACTTTCAAGACTCTTGAGCTTCTTACGAAGGTCAGACAATTCTGGTGAAGTCATCAGAATAAGATTAAGGTTTTGAACCATCATTGCAGCAAATTCAAGATCCTTATCTTTTTCTAATATTGAAGCAAAAGTACGATAAATTTGCTCTGAATCGAGAGACAAACAAAGCTGACGGATAATCAAAGAGCCCCTGTTCTCCAACAGGCGACGATCAGTACTAAATAAGGAAAGTAAATCAACCATAAACTTGTGGAAATACTCCTTGTCGGTATGAGACGATATTTGAGCCAGTAACCTAAGGTCACGCTTTACAACCTCTTCAGAAGGATCGCTCAAAGTCTTGAGTAATACTGGGAAAGTACCGTCATCTGTGGTGAATGTTTTATTTGGCGCCTTTTTGTGTAGCATTAACAACCAGTCCAAACTTACAATTCTGGGGGATTCATGTGTATTTAAAAACTGAAGTGTCAAACTGTTGACCATTAGTTGATAGTCAAACAAATCGTGTTCCATACCTATTCTAGACTGAGAGCGAGACTCTGTAGTTTTTTGAGATAACGTATCAGTTTGCTGATCAGCATTATCATAAGCTGTTTCTGAAGTTAACCCGGAAGGTGGTCTGTGTGAATTGTTTTCTGAAGGGACTGGTGACTTTGTGTGGATTGAAGGAGACTGAAGCTGGGTATATGAGTCCTCAACCAAAGCAAATAGGTGGCTATTACACTCAGATGCACTGTGTTGGATATTAATGTTACTATGAGCTAGGCAAGGTAAAACGGATTCAATTAATTGAGGCATCATAGGGAGTATTACATCAGGTGCAAGGTTAATAAACTCATCAATCCATCTCAATGCGGTTTGTTGGATATCCTCTTCAGATGACTTCAGATATGGTAAAAGTATGTTGATGATAGGCTCATAGGCAATCTTAACCCCTTTACCAGGCTCCCAGAGTCCGTCGTCATTAACGGTATTATCTTGCCTGGCACTGAGTCTGATTTCTCTGAGAAAATCAGATAACAAAACATGTGTTATAGTCTTTACATCTGAGTTCGAATCTGACAAAAACTCCATTAAACCACCCAAGAAAGCTGGAATATAAATGATCAATTCTAAATCGGGAATTGAATTCAATAACGCAATCCAATCAACTAGAAAACTTCTGCATGGAGAATTCACAGTCTTCATTCTTTCTGTGAGTAATGGTAAAAAGCCTGGCAAATTAAAGCGACTTGTTTTGGAGTCAATTAGGGGCTGTTCTCTGTGGTTAGATACAGAATTAAGTGGATCTGGATGAGGTCTAGGATCAACACTTTGCTCAGTCAAAATATCCTTTAATAATCGATTTAACAGAGCGGATCCGTTTTTCGTTGGTGCATCAGTTACAATAGACATTTTACAAAGTTGGTCAAAAATAGGATTAAAATGACGTAATATCAATTCCTTAGCTACTTTTGCTACATTATACATTGCTTCACACGCGTAATACCTCACCCTCGTATCGGGATCTTCGAAACAGATTAACATAGATTCAATAATAGGATCCAAATAAGGGTCGATATCCTAAAATAGAATATTTAAGATAAATAAATGATTTTGACTAATGTGATGAATAATGATTACTTGTCCTAAAGCAATAGCTACTCCTGCTAAACCTATTAAACCACCATTTTTCATATTTATTTGGTCAGATTTAATAAATTCTTTGGATAGGAAAGCTATAATTTGATGAATATTTTGATCGTCTGAGTTAGCTAAATTAGTTCTAACTATTCTATTAAAATAATTTGTGAGTTAATATTTAATATTTAATATTTAATAAAATAAATATATATGAGAAAAAAAAGTATCAAAATTATAATTTCAATAATTTGAAATAGTTTGTACCTTTCAATTTCAAATGCAGCAGCTTTCCTTTTGTCATAAATCTTGTCGCTCAAACCTCTGATGACATTGGGCTGAAGGGGTGGTGAATCTGATTTTATATCGTCCATACCTTGATCATTCCTCAGGGTTGTAGTATTAATATTTTTATTCTTAAATGGAATAAAATTTAATTCCATACGATTTGACATAAAGCAGTTGGTTCAAATCGAACTTAATAATTCCGTTTGAATTGCTTAAGTTTAAATAAAATTATGGGAAATTTGATTTGAAACATCAAATCAACAGTCCTAATCAATTTTAAATACAATACTTTTTTTATACTACTAATATATTTGCAAGGTACGATTTTTAATATAATATACACCAGAAATGTATCTAATTTAAAACTTTACCTTGAATCTTTAAAAACCCCTTTTAATTATTTATTTATCAAATTTTACTCAAATACTTCTGGTATAATTCAAATAGATCAAAGATTTAGAATTATGTTATTTGACAAATAAACTTATATGATCAATGATTTGATGAATCTGAAATATAATAATGATATGGAAATATAGTTTATATTGCTAAAAAGTTTATAAGAGAATATATAATCTAATTTAGAAATAATAGAAACTAAAATTATCAAATTTTAAAGTGTACATGAATAATAAAAAAGATGAAATATAAATGAAATTGACGCAAAGGTCCATTATATAACTTGTGGACCCCATGTGCCAATTTTTATATTGCAAGACTTCTGGAAAGCAGTCTTGCGATAAAGATTATGTGAATTCGATGAAACGGGCCAAGGACGACTAACGAGATACTTTAGAGGGGTTTTATTAAAATATCAAGATGTAGGGCTTGGCCCTGATCGAAGTGATCCTCCAGCAAATGTCTGTCCAGTGACTATTTTATAGTGTGGTTGATCCTTTGCCAATGTGTTGAAACTCTAACTTCTGTTATAGTCTGGAATTTTCCATTGTGCAAGGATTGTTCCTGATATTTGTAAGTGGATTACATCTGGAATCTTGACGGACGACTAAAGTTGAAAGGCGAGCGGACCTCCCAATCCGCGACAATATTATATTATTCATAATAATTCAATTGAATTAGCAAAATTTGAAGCTTGAAGTTTTCATTAAATGAGTTAGTGTTATTGCACTTAGAAGAAATTTGATCAATATAGAAACTATTACCAACATTGATTTATATTATTTCACTATCTTAATTATATATTCAGATTTTCACAATAAAGAATTGAAGTTGAATAAATATCAATATTAAATTGATTGGTAAATAATTCATTAAAACGCTGTTTTAAAAGGACTGAGAATCCTATGCAGATGGATAAAATCAACATTGTTTATTTTTCATCAAATCATTTCGAACTATTCCATATTTATATATAGAATATTATAAACTAGGTTTTATTTATAAAATAAATGTAGTTTTAATCTTCAATATATTGGCCTAATATTATAATTGCTTTCATATTCAATTTATTGAAATGATGTAAAATTAATGAAATTGAACTAAGTTAAGCACTTGGATCAACTATAGACTCACACTAGTGAAAATAAATTCTAATTGATAGTCTTTACAGAATAATATAAAAATAAATATCAGTAATATCTATTATACTATGATAAAGTATGGTTTCAATATATAATCTCACAACTTTTGAGTGATATTTTCTAAGAAACTTAATAAGAGTAAAATTAAAATAAAAAAATTAAATCATCTGATTAATAAGTGAAAACCACAAATTTTAAAGAATTCTCACATTTAAAATATTACTTATTAATTGGAATACTTATTATAGATATTTTTTGTTTTCATCATTTAATAATTGAATAACTAATATTTGAATTAATAATAAAAATTTGGAATCTAATAAAGTTTGGAGTAATATTAATATATTAATTAAAAGCAACTCAAGTATCATTTCGAATATATATATATATATATTCATTTTATTTACACATTTTGATAATACATTTGATATAATGATTGTTTATCTAAACGTATCTATCTTAATATCAATTATCGATTTATTTAAACTATTTTCATAGTAAATTTCAAGTGATGTCATAATTGAAAATAACATTCAGAATGTATTCAACAATTTGGAAAATGTATATTGGTTCATATTCTTCAACTTGAAATTGCCTAAATAAAATTGTGGTGTAATATTAAATCTTTTATGTGAAAAAAAATAATTAATGTTGATAATTGTCTATTCAGTTAGTATGAAAAATAATCATTCGTAAAAAATTAATTAGGTGTAAGTTTTAAAACAATTTATATAAAATATTGATACATTATACTATAATATTTCAATAAATTATAATATACACAAATATCATTGGTATATTATTATAATTGAGAGGTGAATTCTAATGATGAAGTAAAAAGACTAATAGATTGCACAAGTATAGTATTGGTAAAGGATTGAAGTCAAGGGTTCATGGAGATGTAATGAAGTGTTCAAGATATAAAAAGTATATGGTGGATTGAGAAGTGAAGGTCCTGCCTGAGAAAAGTGTTTATTCTTGAGTTTCCAATGTTATTTTTGTTTATACTAGGTCAATTGGAATTTTTTTAGTTAGAAATTAAAGTGATATTATTCCCGTGGTTTTCGATATTGTTAGAAATTTTAGAATGTTTGGCTGTCGAAAGGCTTTTTTTCTGATAATTTATGTAATTGGCCACCACATAACCTCAATAAGTGAAAATTAGGTAGATTTTTTGATCAATGAACAAAAGATTATGTCCAATAAATTGATAAACACGTGGGAAGGTGTAGTTATAGTGAGATGGAATTTAATTTTGAGGATGTTCAAAAGTCATGGGCGTGGCTAATCCAAGAGGAGATTTGATATCTAGATATTTATCGCACACTGTAATGTCGAAAGGATGTCGCACTAAATCATCGTAAAGTGCTTCAGGAAGTAATGTGACTAATTGCTGTGTTTTTTGAATAATTGGACCTGCTTGTAAATCTGGGAAAGTTCGTAATATTTTCATTGGGCTGTAAAAACGTTAATATCGTAATAAAATGAAAATTAAAATAATTATTTACCTAGGACTAGAGAGTAAATGACTCCTAATCATCATTAACTGAGCTACTATGCATATAATATTACAATGGACACCACAAGCAAGTAGAAAATCCCATAGTTTTAAAACTTCGTCTAGTGGCGGTGTACAAGCACTAAAAGTCATAACGGCTAAAAAACATAGTGAGAACTTGTAAATCGTAAATTTAAGAATAAAATTATTTACAGGCAAAAGCGTAAATTTCGCTTGATAATCCTTTATCGGATAAAAAGGCGAATAATTCGGGATCAAGAACTTCAAGACATCTATCCATTAGCTAATAAAAATTAATGTTAAAACTATGTCAATAAAAAAGAAACGTGAAAACTTACTTTAAGACCGCAATGAACGCCTGTGAGTGAAGGTTGAACATAAAGGGGACAATTGTAACTCAAAAAAGTAGAGAAGGAGTAAAAGGCGTCAAGTTCGGGCATAACATAGAGAAAGGGAGCTGCCAAAACGTTCATACCTTGAACATACTGAAACCTATGTCCAGAGCTAGGGGCATCTTTAGATTTCCATACGAGAGCATTTAAAACTCTAACGAGCATTGGTTCTTGAACTTTATTAGTGAATTTTTTATCAGTAGCAAGTGTCCTAAAAGTGTCGTTCTTAACTTTCTCATACATACTCGAAGGCCCTTTTGCAACATATTCTATATATTCTCCAGCCGACACATGATAAACTCCCAAGAGAGCTTTCCAAGCACGACATCTTATACTTGAAGCCGAGTTAGGATTTGATTCGTCCTAATTTCAAAATTATAAATCTATATTATATTAAAAAGATATAAAACTAACCTCTAAATTAATTCCTTCGGACAATATATGATATCTTAACTCAGCTAAAGAAGCTTCTAATGAAGAGCGAGAAGTATGCGAGCGATTGAGCAAACTTAGTAACTCTTGAGAAGATAAAGATTGGTGTCGAAATCGTCTGAAAGAAGGTTTAACACCAAAATTATTAGTTTGACTATAAACAGTTTGCGCATAACTTCCAGAGATAGATCTCCTGCCATTCGGTTGTTGACGAACAGGGCTGCCCAATAAATTTGTAGGCGTTGGACCAAGTTTGGTTATAAGTTGAGATGGACCCAAGTTGTTATTTGATGATGAACGACGAATTCGTGAATTGGCAACGGCTGTCAACCGCAATGGTAAAGAATCATCGGGAATTTGCAAACCGGAGAGATCTCGGTCGTTGCTCTCAGCATCAGAAGAGTAGTTGGAGGCGGTGTCGCCAATATCGGCGACTTTTCTCCTTCTGGGGCGAGCGAACATAGTAAAATTAAAAAGATCAATCAAATTAAATAAGCAGTAACTTGGTTAGATTGACCAATTGAATGATAAATTCTTGATTTAAGGATAAAAATTTGAATTTAAGGTGGATTTTACATTCATTAAATCTTATTTATTATATCCAATTTCTCTCATCACTCTTGTATCATTACGCAAATACAAAATTTTCAATTAAAATTCACCAATATTGAAACCAAGAAAATTAACCCTAATTGATTATATGAATCAATTTCAATTATTCATCTATATAATAGAAGACAGGATATATCTTATATTATACATTTCATAAAGAGATTTCGCTTTATAAGATATGGTTTATTAATATCAATTCATCCCTTGATTTTTTTATTTGTTCTTTGTCAACATAACCTTGTCAATCATCTACTCTTAAGCTTAAAATTTTTTTAAGCTAAATTATCAGTATTTTAATGACTAAGTTGAAATCCAAACAAAATATATACTATATAAATCTCTCTCAATACTTATTGCTACTCAGTGTGTTAATCTATATCTCTCTATCAATATGAATTAACAAATATTCTCAAAAATTGTATCCATAATAGTTTTCTACAATTCTTTACACGATCCTCATAGTTACTATAAAAAGTAAGTTTGATATTTTTTTTAATATCAAATTAATTCTATTTTATCAATCACATAAGAATTATTTGGTACAATATTTAATATTTAAAACGAAATATTTTAAATTATATAACTATTAGTTAAAGATAAAGTTATAATTAATATAATTTTTCATGAGATTGTTACAATTGAAATGGTTTGATATTATTGAGGATTTACCGAATTGAGTAATATAAAAATTAAGGGGTTTATACATGATCTGAAAAAAAAATTCAATATAACTTAATTTATTAAAAATAAAAAATGAAAAAGATATTAATAGCCCAAATTGTATATTCTTTCAATTTCTTTTTTGTTATATTTTATACTTGATAAAACACTTTAAATCCCTTCTATAATCTCAATATTAAGGAATGATTAATTTATGAAAAAAAAATTGTAAGTGATTTAATAATTGATAATATTGAAATAATTTAACTTTATATCATATATTAATTAATGAAACAGGATAATAAAAAAATATACTTGAATGTTTAAAATATTATTACTCATATTCTAATCAATATATAATTATATTTTTGAAATATTATATGGTACAAATAAATATTAAATTGATTTAACATGAAATTCCTAATTTTAACCACTTTATCCATTTACTTATTATATTCAATTTTTATTGTATCACGGGAAGGATTTATATAAAATTCAAATCAACTTAAAGATTAAAAGATAAACTAATTAATATACCTTGATATATAATTATTGTGTTTTTAAATTTAAATATGAAAGAGTATTTCTACTAAGACAATTTTTAAATTAACGAGTTTAACTATTTAATTTATTAAAATTTAATAAAATTATAAAATTTAATTAAATAAAAATTTTATTTTAGAAATATATAGATTATAATTTGTTAATATTATTGAAAAAAAATTTTTTTTAATCAATTTATCTATTTAAAATTTTGTTTGATATTTTTTGAAATTATGAAGTATTTTATTTCTAAATTTAATATTAAAATTGAATTGATTTAATATATGTGTAATTTACAAGGGTTTTAGCTTGATGAGTATGAATTGAGAATATTATTTTGGAATGTTTTGTGAAATATAAGAGGATTAATAATATATTTAATGGGTGAAATCAGCTCTTGATGATATGGTATTTTTTGATTCGATGTAAAAATCATAGTTGTAGAAAATTAATATATGACAAATTGTTAATTGAAATTAATTATATTTATGAATCTATTTGGTAAATCTATTTTTCCTATTCTATTTGGATGTATAATATAAGGCTGTCTTTTCAAGGAGGCAGTGATATTTAGTAAGAATGGGAAAGGTATGGTCTTCTGAAGGGTGATTAGTTATCAGATCACCTAAATTATACATTGTAATGATTGAGGATAATGTTGCATTTTATAATAAATTTTGTAAATAAAAATCGTTATTAGAAAAGTGCTCGAAAAACAATTTAGTAGATAATTTATTAATCTTGCTCTTTAAAGTATTGGTACTGTTAATCTTAAAACTTATTGTTGAGACATTGTAGCAGAATATCCAGAAAAACTTCTTTATCTTTATCACTTCTGGGTTTAAATAGCTGATTCAGTGAATGATATATCTGACAAAGAATATCCTTTAATTATAGACTGACAAAGCCATCTTAAATTAGAAATAATATTGGTTTAACTATCAAATTGAGATGGATGGGTAATTTTGAAATACAACAATGAGTTTGCATTAGGCTTAATTAAGAACTCTGTTGGAAATGATTATCTTGTGCTCATAGCTTCATAGCAAATTTTAAAAGTTATAAGGGAAAGCAAACATTTTTTTTACTTTTGGAGAATAGAATTGAACAAAATGTTTTATATGAGTAAATTGAAAACTATTTTGATACCAATAAACTTAGAATGGGTGGCTCATTTTCTTATTAAGGGTGGAGAACTTGTTGATCTTGTGCTTGACATGCTCGACTCATTGATTTCACAGTTAAGTGTGGAAACCTAATTTATCCTCACAATAGCGATATATCTTGAATTATCATATTTCCAAAGAAGTTGGGATGTTTCTTACTTTAAATTAATAATAGCTATTAATTTGTACATATATTTCAACATTTCATTACTATTAGCATTCCCATATATGGATTTTATATTGATAATAATTTGAAATAAATACATCTATTGAATATCATAATATAAAATTATAAGTAATTTTATCTCAATTTTTTGATTAGATTTTCATTTAATTAATAAATTGTTTAAAAGTATAAAAAATACTCTATTTGAACTAATTTATATCTATAATGCTAATATTTTCCAATGTAAAATAATATCAATTATTTTTTATTTATAGCTTTATATCTCAATCCTTTAAGTGAATATATATATATATATTAATTATGAAATATTGCAAAATTTTATTTAAAATCTATTAAAATTATTAATTTCTTTAATTATATTAATTAATCCCTATTACCCATCTAATTAAATACCTATATCAATAATATATGATAATATAATATTGGGTTTTAGTTTTTTAAAATAGTAATTTGATATACATTAATTATATGAATACAATTAAAAATTAACGATATTTGTAATTATAATAAAATATGGTAGGATTTTAAAAAGAGTAAGTCAGATATTCTATAATGTCTTAATAATAAAAAATATAACATTTTAGGCTAATAGTATCATTTTAATTTCCCCTTTTTTTCATATCTTTTCAATATCATAAATTACATTTATTCATTTTATTATTTTAAAAATGATTAATTTGGAATTTGGATTTCATTATTTGGCATAGCTTTTATATTCAGAGAGTATTTGATATTAACATAGCCATCCTTTATGAATATTAGGAGTATAATATTCTAAATAAAGGGTAGTTATTGCAATTTTTTTAGTAAGATCACATACGATCAAAATTGAGTTTAATTAATTATATTCTAGGAGTATTATGCACCACTTTTTTTAAAAATCGATCATTATTTTAAGAGAGACTTGTATTTGCCAGAATAAGATTTTAATTGTAATATCAAATTGTGAAAGGCTATGCGCAACACTTTTAGGAGGCTTAAGCTCCAAATTTGTATTATAGTTCGGATGGTTTCATTGGAAAATTAATAATTTCTTAGAGTAAATTTGAATAAGTTTAGACATAATATTGTGTTTACTGTTATAATTTTGGATAATTATGTTAATTTGGTATAATTTCATTTATTGATTTTGTTTCAAAATTAAAACTGATTGAAAATATTATATGCTATTAATATTTAAATATTCTCGATATGAGTACTGAGAATTGAAATTCAATTCTTATATGCTTGCAATTATCATGAATTATAATTTATTAAATAATTCAATTGGACTCCACTTCTGCTTAACAATATATACTTAAAAAACCTGTAAAATATCAATTAAAATAACTAAACTTATAAACTGCTAAATTCATAATAATTTTAGGAGCTATATAGGTTGAATTGACCTTGTATATGTTCAAAAATTTAGTATTGAAAAAGATAAAAACTAAGGGATTCAAGTTGATTATAAAAAATAATGTACCAATTAATAAATGGTTATTTAATGATGTCTTTTTATCAACCTTATTTGATATTAAATAATTAATTATAAAAATTTGTGATTGAGCCCAGCTATTCAGTTTATACTCAATATTGTTGAATATAATTGAAAATACTATTTTTATACAAATCATAATTCTAATTGCTATATTTTAAAAATAGTGATTAATTAAAATCCAATGAGCTTTTTCTAAATACGTATATTATCTAAGATATCAGAATTTAATTTTTAGATAACAATTGTATTCTTTGGAGAAGGTTTTAGGTTAAATATAATTATTCGATCTGATTATTTCAATGTTTATGACGACCGTAAACGTGGGAGGAAGTAGTCTTTTAGAGCTTAAACGGGGAATCGCCAGTGGTAAATGATAGATTACCACAAGGTTAAGGGAAATTAAGAGGGTTCACCAAATTGGGTGAAAATAGCTTACTGCAAATCAAGGTCTTCGAATAAAGTAAATATCTCACGCTCGTCACAACTCAATACGTTTTGTGAGTGTTACGAGAAAAACTTAGAGACTGGATACTTTTGAAAATGAAGATAGAAAGATTGGTTTATTGATTGGCTTGTGATGATCTTATAATAGGTTCAATTGTTGAGTTTGGGTGGCTATGAATAACTTCAGGTGGAAAGCACTAAGTTAGACTAGTTCATAAAATGAAGTACTTCCAATGTGACTTCTTGCATTAGTGCAATAGTCAGAGTTTCTTGAGTGTTGGACAAGATTATTCTTCATCATTTATGTTAAATATGAGATAATAGTAATAGTAATAGTGTCAATTAAGCTCAAACTCAATCAAAGAAATACCTCTCGAATTTCAAAATTCAAAATAAAAATAACTCATCTATACAATTATTATATGGCATTATGAAGTGGTAATTAAACTAACAGTTGAATATAAAATATTGTAATTAATATGTTAATATAATATTATAAACTGAATATATTCATTGTAATATCAAATAATTTGATTAACATTTAGAGTTTTGTATTGACCAAAGTTCATTTAAAATCATAATAAACTTATTTTAATTTTTTCACCAAACGATCCATTCATTCATAAACTTAATTAAATTTTTGGGTAGTAAAATATGTGCAATATTCTATTTCTCAAATTTTTATATCTAAATACATTACATGGTTCATTTTTCCATTTTAATACAACTTGTTTGAAAAAAATTAAGTAACTTTGATGAAATAAAAATATGTTCAATAATTGTCATTTGTCCTATCAATTTTGAATATCAATTTATGTATATTCTATTATTATATATCCAATATAAAATTATATTTTGATAATAAACTTTATTCACTTATATCGGAGTTGATAATATCAATTGTTTAATTCATCAAGTATGACGAAATATTCTTTTATCAAATTAATTAATGAAACTTAAACATTTCTGAATAATTTCAAAATATTTAATGCTAAAAGTATATTAATAAGCTATAAGAATTTGAATATTATTAATTTTAAAAAATCATTAACTGTTCTGTAACATATTAACTCTGTTATTTAGAATAATTAGAAAATTATCTTAATGTGAAAAGAGGCAAAGTTGCTTTTAAAATATCATTTGGTTCATTTTAATGAATTTATTATATTATTTTCTTATTTTGAGTTTTTTCTTTTACATTTTCATACTTGTTAACAGCAATTAAATACAATTAATAAGAAATATAAAATTATTTCAAGATCGCAATTAGTCATTATGATTTGGAATGATGTCATTATAAATCCTTAGTAATTTTAAGCTATGTTTAAATGAACTTGGTGTTTTTCTCTAGGTAAAACGATTTAAATGGTTATTGATTATTATAAAACGAATAAAATATGATGATTGAATTTATCATGCTTGGTCAATATTGAAGCTACTGATATTAACTGTGATCTTTGCAAGGAGTAAATTTTGAAATGTATTTGATAGCTTTCTCTTTAAGTATAAGTTATTATTCACAAAAATGCTTTGAATGTTGTTAGATATTTATTTTGTCATTTTACTTAAATAATATATAAAAACAATTTTGAATAATTTATAGTGTTAAGATAATTAAATCTTTAATATTGCATAACATATATATATTATTTTGATACGATTATAATTTCAATTTATTTAAACTAATACAATTATATATTTCTTTCAATGGTTTTTCAATTTTGAAAACTAATTAATAACAATTGGTGAATATTCTCATATTTAACATTATAATTCAATATATCCAATATGTAGCGGATCCATATTAACAAATATGGATAATACAGAATTCCACCTTAAAATACACAATAAACTTTGCTAGTAGGTCTCATGTAACTGTACAAACTTTAGTAATCCAAACATTATCCATTCAATTCAATTGCCATACCTAATTAAGATCACCCTTTATTAATATTCAAGTTTCAATTAACCCATAAATTGAACTGAAATTAATTGAATCTTAATAATTAATAATATTATTACTTCATAAATTATCAATTAACAAAAAAATAATTTTCTATTCAAAATAATAATCTTAATAATTTAAATCATTAATTAATTAATTAATTAATTGATTATTTTTGATTTAATAATTGATATTTTACTGTAAAAATTCATAAATATTAAACTATGTTACCCAATTCAATATTTCGTCCATTTTCGAAACCTGTATTAATTCGTCAATTCAGTACTAATTCCATACTAAAGAGTAAAACAGAAAACTATTATGATATATTGAGTATTCCTCATAATTCAGACAAAGCTCGTATCAAAAGTCAATTTTACGCTCTAAGTATGAAATACCATCCGGATAAAAATCCTAAAGATGAAAAAGCTCACGAAAAATTTTTAAAAATTACAGAAGCTTATGGTGTATTAAGTGACCAAGTTAGAAGGAGGGATTATGATAGAAATTTTATTAACTCAAATAAATTTTCTAAAAATGTAGTTTCGAATAGGTTTAGAAGTAAGCCACCACCTCCGAAACCAGTAAAGTTGTACCCAGATAATGTGAAGTTTAGAAAAGGTTTTCAACAGAGTTTTAAGGGAGATAAGTATGACAATAAAACACACCAGCATGAGCATTATGATCAGTTTAATCAACCTTCTTTCGGTTCGAGTACCCCTTACAGACACCAAGGTAGACCTGTCTTTAACGACTTACCAAAGATGGAAGGCGCTAGTGATGTTATGGGTCGTTTCTTCGTGTTGGGTGGCTTGTTATTAATAACATCCGGTATTGTATCTGCTATGCTATCAGATAACAAAGAAAACTATAAAGCGGGATATAAATCTCGTAGTAAATGAAGAGTATATTTATTAATCAAAAAATAAAACCAATTTAGCTATGATATTAGCTTTTATTAAATATTAAAATTTATCACTTTTGACAATTTAATACTTGTTGTCAGATTGGCATATTATATTTAAATTTTATTAACAAATTAGTAACTAAAAATGAGTTTATTGAATTATATATTACACATTATGAATTTATATAATGATGATTTTCATTATTAATGAATATAATGAAGAGGAAATCCAATATTAATATGGGAATAAACTTTATTTTCTCACAAAAAGTGTATTGTTATAATTTACTGTATAAATAGTTTGTCAAATCCAAACTATTTATCAGAATTTGCTTAATTCCTGATATACTAAAAATTTGTTGAAATATAATAAAAAAATTATTCCTAATATCAATAGATAGAATCCAGCTAGTCGCGAGATTTCATCAAATACTTGGATAATATAGAGTCTACATTCAAGTCCCTAATATTGAAGACACCCAATTCTTTACGGTGTCTGATACGATATGCCTTCTCGTTTCTGGCCTTGTCCTTCAAATTGACATTTGTTCTATTGATGAGAGACTTGTCTCCTTTGACAATATTATGCTGGAGGATTTTGGCCCATTGCATACCGAATCGTTTGATACCGGCTTCTAGAGCATTTAATTCTTGCTCTGTCCACGGTCTTTTGTGGTGGGTTTTCTTTGGTGGTGCGCTATCAGTTTCATCAGGGTTATAAGTTTCATCAGCGCTATCAGTTTCATCAGCGCTATCAGTTTCATCAGCGCTATCAGTTTCATCAGCGCTATCGGTTTCCTCGACGCTATCAGTTTCATCAGCGCTATCAGTTTCACTAGCGCTATTTTCCAAGATTGAGATGTCTGGGTTGGGAGTATGTGTAGATTCATTGTTAAAATTAGATTTTCGGTGTGTTACCATAATTTTTACTGGGCTAAATATACGCTTAGATATATCATTAAAATTTGGTTTTTGACGTATTGTATGAGAAGACTTTGATTTAGAGATATTAGAGGATTGATCATTAGAATTAGCCTTTTTGTGAGAAGCAGAAGTGTCCGATTTAGAGACAAGAGTGGATTGATCGTCAGAGCCAGTTTGTTGATTAAGTTCAGGAGATATTATTGGTTCTAATAATGTATTTAAAGTTGCAATGATTGTCTCGCTGATTTTTCGATTAATCTCACTTGAAGTGAAGTTTTGAAGCGAATTTAAATACTGTATTATTGATTCGCGATTGTAATTGAACTGCTTGCAAATCTTCTCAAGATATTCGATGTGATCATTCTTCAAAGTTATGCAATCGTCATTCAACATATGGTTTAATGGATTCAAACTGGCTAAAACCGAGCTGTCGGGAGGTGAATTGGCATTGTTATCTAGAGAACAAAATTAGAAAAAACATCACTTTATATAAGGATAATTACCATTGTTAGTTATAGATGATGTATTATTGTTGAGAATTGGCGAATTGGTGGCATTTGAATTAGGCTCACTATCGGTCTGTATAGTCAATTTATTTCGCTTTCTATCAGGATTATCATCGGTTTCTACTTCAGTATCGTCGTCCCATGTAATTTTACGTCCATTGGCAGCATTCGCCCAACTTGGAACTAAATCTTTGTCACCTGGACCAGATTCTAAATCTGCATTTGTTGAATCTTTTTCACTTGAATGAGTTACCGATGAGGAACAAGTATTGTTCATATCTGCAATAGTTATATCATCTTCATCTGCCGAATTGCTAAAACCAAGAGATCTATCTATTCTATAATGAGTATGAATTTAAAAGGTATAGAGTGTTTAAATATTACCTAAAGGATCTTCCTCAAGGGATTTGTTTAGATCATATTCACTCCCATTATTTGAATTATCGATATTTTCAGTATGGTTATTGGGATCTGCTATAATAGAGCGATTAAGGTCTACTATAGTGAATAGTTTTTGAAAATAAATACCTTGAACACTATTAAATCGATTACTAGATTTAGGATGCTGAACAGGACTAGGGGAGAGTAGTTTATCATATGGGTTGTTCCCATATCTTGTATTAGGTTGTTTAAATTTCACAGTTGCAGCATTGGTATCTTTATCTTTTGTAATTTTTAAATTTTGAGAATTGTTAGAATTCTCTAAACATATGGTTATTAAAATATAAAATAAAAGTGTAAATTACTTACCTTCCGAATTACGGGTTTCATTTCTACCTTTAGATTGCTCTTTAGTTATTGGAGAGTCTAACTTACTGTTAGGAGTTTTGGAAGAGTTTCCACTAGAACCTTTTGGAATATAAAATGTAACTTGTTTTTTAGGCTTTCCAACATCTAAATCAATATTATGAAAATTATTAGAACATTAAATTCAATAACAAATATGTAAGATATAATCACTACTGAATTTTGGGGGAGCTGAGTTGATAATCTGGGTATTTTGAGTTAATTGACTTGACATATTTTCTAAATAAAATAATAAAAAAAGCAATTTAAAAAAAATTAATATAAAATACTTTCAGGAGTATGGAACACACCACCATGCGATCTCTTAATAGGAGAGGTTTTTACTAAAAGAATTTTGGATTCACTCCTAATTCTATTCAAATTTATTAATTAAATAAATAACAATTTCATGAATAATAAACTACATTTTATGTACGTTAATATTATTAACAAAATTAATAAATTAAATTAATATTTAATATTTTTCCTATTATTGATATTTTTTATTACCTAATTTTATCCATTTTTCTATTGTAATTAGTAAATTATTCAAAGAAATATAAAAGATAAAAATGAGCTTACTTAATAGGTGTAGGAAGCGCTGAGCTTATATTGAAAGAATAATTAGTTATAAATACTTAATATTATAAATATATTTATTAATTATATTTATTAAAAATTCAATAAATTTGATTGTTTGATGTTAATTTAATAATTACACAATTAATTTTCACAGTTTTTTAGTTCAATTTATATTCCTTCAAATTGAGTGATTCAGAATTTAATTTGATTGGCTAGAATTAAGTTTTTACTATACACGAATTATTTAGTAAAATTATACAATCATTATCTTACAAGTCAATTGAATTATTATTTCAACTAAAAAATTTTGAGTTTAATAAATTACACGTTCAATTATAAGTTTATTAGCAGATTTTATAATAACTGATTTTCAAACATAGAATTAGAAGTAAAATATATCTTTTATTTTATTAACAAAAATCTTATTGTTGTATTTCAAAATTATACACCCATTCCAGTTTGATGGTTAAACCAATATTATTTCTAATTTAAGCTGGCTTTGTCAGTGTATAATTAAAGGATACTCTTTGTTAGATATATCATTCACTGAATCAGCTATTTAAACCCAGAAGTGATAAAGATAGAGAAAGAAGTTTTTCTGGATATTCTGCTACAATGTCTCAACAGTAAGTTTTAAGATTAACAGTCCTGATATGTTAAAGAGCAGGATTAATAAATTATTTACTAAATCATAGTTCAAGCACTTTTCTAACAATGATCTTTATTTACAAAATTTAATATAAAACACAACATTATATTTCACCATTTCAAAGTTAATTAAATAATATTTTTTACATATATAATTTTAAAATATTTGAATCAAATAATTTCCAATTTTAGAACTAATAATTTTATTTTTGTTCAATTTTGAATAATTAAATATTGAATTTGATTACAAAATTTCAATAATGAAATTTAATAAATAATGAAAAATATCAAGAAAATAAACAGTTTTATAGTGATGAAATATAATATAAAGATTGAGATTTATAGTTTAAAGTATTACATCTTATAAGTTGGATTATTAAGTAAATTGACAAAGATTAAAATCATATAATAAATAATGCTGTAGGCAATTATATTTCGTTTAATATTGTATAAAGAGTCTATATATTTGGTATTTTTTTATATAAATTAATTAATGAGATAATCATTAGCTTAGATGTATTTCATTTTACTATTATAATACTCTAATCAAAATTTAAGTATTTATAATAAAGTTAAATTAATAAAATATTATTTATGCAAAAACAAGTTCAAATGTTGATATTAAAAGTTTTAAATTTAATTTAGAATTCTGAATGCATCGCTTCATATTAAATAATAAATAATAAAGTATATTGTTAATAGAAATTTTAAGTACTCTAATGAATTGCTGCATTTGTTATGTTGATTAGTACTTAGGAAAAGTGTAAAATAAAATTTGATAATAAATAATTTATTTTTTAGGCTTTAATAAATAATTAATACTTTTGAATTCTTAACGAAGTGATTAAATGATTCAATTTGTGATCAATTAAATGTGAATTGTCTTTGAGATAGAGTAGGATCTCTTGGACGCCTTCAGGTCGCCCAAGTTTCAGGTAGACTACTAGCATGGTGGTCAGAAAAGGTCCAGTGGGCTTGAGCTCTCTCTTGATTAAGTCGTTGTATAAATTTGAAAGAATTTCAGTGATGGATTCGAGTTCTTCTTTGGGGGTGTGGGTCACAATTTCGTGGATCATTGTGGTAAAGAATCGAAGGTCGAGATTAGGATTATGGTTAAATTGAACATAAAAGTTATTGAGACGATGACTTAAAGGTAGTACGGAACTTTGTTGCGTGAAGTCAATCTGATAATTTGGTAACAGCCTAGCGATCGCATCGAGAGATTTTGTAGTTGGTCTGATTTGATCTATATTTACCATACCGTAATAAATGGTCTGTATTAGTCTCACTGGTGGGACATTATTTCTGAAGGTTAATAATATATCATTGTATAATTTAGGATTGATCTTGATAGGCAACTTGTGTCTCAGTTGGAAATATTGCGACATTGCGTCCCACTGTTTGTTATGGCTTAATCCATTTAGAAGTGTAGTGTATGGTGCATTATACATAACATGAGGATCGGATTCTAGGTGATCTTTCATAAACTTATTAAATATCTGAGCTCCCGAATCACAGTAGCCCATTCGAAAGATTTGATAAATAACAGTTGATGCAACATAGTGATTTTTTGGAACAACATCTTCGGTATCCATGAAATTTAATAACGATTCCACATCATTGGAATAGCCGTGATAGTGCGCCATACCTACAAAAATTCTTTGAATATCTACATTGTACCTATTGAGAGTGTAGGGATAGACCTTTAAATATTCCTGAACCATCGGATATATGGAAAACATGAGCTGAAGTTTTGGTAGTCGATCTTGAGGAAACATTTTAAGCTCTTTACTTGCACTTTGTAAACAATGTCGAATGAGATAATCCAAAGGATTTTGGAATGTGGAGTCTTTGGGATCGAAAGAGTACCATAGCTGGTTCAATATTTTCAATGACAGTTCGTTATCTATGCCTGCAAGGCAAGACATTAGACGATACCAAACTGGCTTGAGCTTTTTCGCCTGGGTATCAAAAGTTTCCATATTCTGAATGGGAAGAGATAGTTCGAGTAAATAATTGTGAATTAAATGTAATCCTTGAAGATTATTACTAGCTTCAAAATGCGACAAAAAAGTATTGATCAATTTGATTTTTAGATTATAATCCGAGTCGAGTTGAATCCAACTGTATATCAGGTTAAAGAATTTGGTCATATCCGTGATTTGTTCGCTCACAGTGCTCAAAAAATTAGAATTAGAAGATTCTATTATCAAATTGACAATATGATCTATAACGATAGTGATTGAGTGAAATTTCTTTTCTTCAAAAACACTGGGATTTTCAAGTAGTGTACAGAATTTGAGTAATATTTCTCTCCTTTCCGAAGGATTCTCCTCCTTGAGTTTATGTAGCTGTTGGTCAAGTTCAACGAAGTTAACCTTGTCAAAACAAGCCGTTAAGTAATCCCAATTGGAATAATTCTGATTAACATTCCGATTAACAAGCTCATCTTCCTTAGAAACGTTGTTCTTCCGATATAAATTAATTAATTGTTTGATTAAATCTTGTCTATTCACTTCGATTTTAGTTTTAGGTCGATCGTCCAAATTTTGTTCCTTTTCAACTGTAGATGAAGAAATGTATAATGGTGAAAAGGTCGTTAATTTAAATTTCTTAAATCGAGAGGAAATTATACTCCCTCTAATATTACGTAAAATCATTCATAAAAATACAATTATTTTTAAAATTATTATTTTATATTCGATTAATTTTACCTTCGTAATTTAAATTAATTGGATTTAAAATTTATATATTGAATCACAATTTAAACAAATTATGGGAGTTCGTAATATCTCTATTTTTTAATCATATTTAAAATGTATACAAAAATATTCTTGAATATTTATAAACTAGATTTATACAAATAATTCAATTTTAACTTGTATATACCTATTTTAAATAATAATTAAAGTATTTTTTGATAAAATTTATCAATAGCATACAAAAGAAAAAAAATAACTCTATTATTTGATTTTAAATTCAAACTTGACATATGATGTATACATTTAATATTGATTCGATTTAGATGGAACCATAAATTACTAATAATTTATTTTTTTACATATCCACAATGTCAATATTCAACTACTAATATAATAAATGAAATTTAAAAGAAAATTAAATAATTTATTTTGTGTCCAATAGAAATTCAATAATAAAAATATTTTATAAAAATTAATGAAAGAGACATGAGAATTTAAAATATCAAGAAAATTATTGTAATTAAATAAAAATATTTAAAAAATGATTATTGATGAGCATGTTTTATTAAATAAAAACACAGGGATATTATATATTTTGAAATATTAATATATGATTTATAAAGATATTAGTGATTTATAAAATTTTGGGGAATTTAATAATCTTCGATAGTATAGTGGTGAGTATACCCGCCTGTCACGCGGGTGACCTGGGTTCAATTCCCAGTCGGAGAGTTTGTTCAATTCCTTACTTTTTACAATTATTATATCCTCTTAATTTAAATCATTAAATTAATTCATTTATTTTCCTTCAATTAATCAATTTCGATAATTTTAGTTTCAATTGCATATTTAAATGAAGAATTTTTTATGTAATATAATGATTTTTAATTTTTTAATATTATATAATATTTTTTATTTCATATTTAATAATATATTTTGAGATTTGATTTAAAAATATTTCAAAGTGATCTATTTATATCTAAAATTAATTTGCTGGTTTATCTGCATTGAACTAAGTAAAATTGAAAATTTTAAGTATCAATTACAGTATTTATTGATAAACTAGATAATGTAAATAAATAAATAATTTTTTTTGATATGTGAGTATTATGGTAAATTATATTATGATTATTTTAACTTTAAATTCAAATTATTCGTCAAATTCCAATTCTTTGATAATTTTGGGGTAGTTGCGATAGTAGCTTGTGAACAGAGCTTTGGACTTGTAGACATCCAAAGTACCAGCCATTTCACGGGCTGAGTGCATGGAGAATTGCGCTGTTCCCATATCAACTGTGGAGATACCTGTGAGGGTACTGATCAAGGGACCGATAGTTGATCCTGAAGCAATATCATTACGAAGCATGAAAGTTTGAACAGTAACATTAGCAGCTTTAGCAGCGCGTTGAAGAACCAAAGTAGTTTGGACATTGGTGGCAAATCTTTGAGATTGGCTGACAAATTGAGTCGGACCTTCGTTCATGATGGGTGAGTTGTTGCTTTCAAGTCTGCTAGGATAGTTGGGGTGATCAGCATGTCCTTGATCGGCAGAGATGAGGAATGATTTGGCAATGCCTCGATCGTAGGCAGTTGGATCTTGGGATTTGAGCTGTGACTTGACAACTCTGGAGATGACATTAGGGAGGAGAGTAGAGCCGGCACCGTGACGGGAGCTACTGCCAACTTCTTCGTGATCAAAGAGAGCAGCAACTCGGACATTAGGATCAGCCTTCAAACTATCATCATCTAAACTTTGTAATAAACCTTCGACAGCGGAATAGGTCATCATTAAATCATCTTGACGACCTGAAAGGACAAATTCATTACGAAATCCTCCCAATGTCGGCTTTTGCAAATCATAAGCACTCAATTCATAACCTGAGATCTTGTCAGGAGTAACACCGGCTTGGGTAGCTACTTCACTCCATAATAGCTTGCCAGGGTCAGCTTTGTTATTTCGAGAGTTACTCAATCCAGCGAAAGGAATTAAATTATTTTCTTTGTTGAGCTTAAGGAGTGTTGGCTTTGAATTGGCAGTATTCAATTCAAATGGTAAGGAAGGAATGTAGAGAACGGGCTTATTGATATTAATCAACTTAGTCTTATATCTGTCACCTTCTTGGACAACGACTTTACCAGCGAGACCTAAGTTTCGATCAATCCAGGTGTGTTGGAGACCCCCACCATATGTTTCAAAACCAACGAGTCCATAACCAGGCTTGTCCTTGGACCAATTAGGTTTTAATTTTAATTGAGGGGAATCAGTATGGGACCCAATGACAGTAAAGCCATTTCCAGGAACATAGTCACCACCAACGGCAAAGGCAACCAAACTGGCTCCATCTCTGATGATGTAATATTTTCCATTAGGTTGAATTTGTTTTTCCCAGCTCTTTTGTTCACTCAATCTCTTGAAGCCTTGGGCAGATAACCTCTTAGCAGCTTCTTGGACAGCATGGAAAGGACTAGGGATAGCTTGCTCTAAAAAGTTAACATAGTCTTGTCCTACTTGATAATACTGCTCAGGATTAACATTCTAAATAAATATAATGTAAATATAATTGCTGAGTAATTAGAATAATTAGAATGAATTACCTGACCAGCAACAAACTGAGTCAAACCGACCAATAATGGGATGACGGAAGCTTGAATCCACATTATTCAAAATACTAAGAATCTATTAATTAATGAACTTAGTTTGGGAAATACAACAGCTTTTATAACAAATGTTTGCCCAATAGGTATTATTCCATAAGATGGCATCATTTCAAAATGAAAAATTCTGCAGGCATTAGCAATCTTTCGAACGACCTGAATGTGAAAACTGTCTTGTAATCAAATCCACTATTCAGCTTAAAATCCCAGTCCAACTAGCTCAATCTTGCAAGATTAACATTTTTATTTCAGTTTTAGTTCAATTTGCAATAATTCTTAAGAATCACCTAATTCTTACAAAATTTTTAAAATATATTTTTAAGTACCCTTGACCATATTAATAGTGCATATATTAATCATTAGTTATATATTTCCTTATTTAATATATTCTAATAATTAATATAAATGATATATTTTTCATTTTCAAAAATTGGGCATAAACCCAGTTTCATTTAACATTCAGGAATATTTGTAATAGTATTCATAATATTTGCAATAATTTTGAATATCAAAAAATTGAATTGAGTTGATAGATGATCATTGATCGAATTTACCATTAATCAATTTCAAGTTATTATTCTATGATCAAAATATATCTACAATTATATAAATTGATAAATTGCAAAAAGAACAAAACGCAAGTTAAAATATATTAATATTTATTGACCAAATTTAGCTATATTAATAATAATTTGGTTATAGATTCATAAATTCTACCATATATGCTTTCATTAAGTTTATTATTCAGTTGCTAATTTCAAAATAAAGATATTTTTATGCATTGCACTAAACATCTTGATACTATAGCAAAGTCTATTATTGTAATATATCGAATGATTAAAACTATATCAATTTCTGAAAAATATCTGTTTTGGTATTATTTAATTATTTTTTCCTGATCTTTTTCAGCTATTTATTTAGACATCAAATTTGTTGAATCAATAATTAAGAATTAAAATATATAGATATAATATAACTCGATTATATATTCTAGTATTTAGAGAGAGAGAAAAATTAAATATCTTTTCAAAATTTAGAATTAGAACTATAATTTACTATTTATCAATTATAAAAAGAATTTTTCACGTTTTGTTTCAAAATCTACTTTTACTCATTACTTAAATTTTTAATATTGAAAATAATTAAAAATAAAGTCATAGTAAAATTTTATCATATTATGTAAAATAGTCCATTAATGCATTTAGGAATATTTTATAATAATGTATAAAAAACTATTTCAATATTTCTTAGAAAACAAAAAAAATTAATCATAGGCTGATTTGGTTTAATTTTTAATAACATTATACCATAATTTACTCAAATTTATTACCTAAATTTAAACAATAAATGACCTGTCATTGAATTTCGGTTTGAAATATTGTTATTATTCAATTTCGCTTGAGTTTGGCTTAGTTTTATTTAATAAATCAGATAAATGTTTTAAATATATCAGTAGACCATTGTTATATAATATAAGTGTTTATATTTTTTATTAATATTATGACTATGATTGGTATTATTACGATTTAAATAAATAAAATATATGTCCTTCACTATTAATGAATGTGACAATAAAATAAATATTTTTGTATGTTAAACTTGATGAATTGAATTATAATTCATCAAAGCCATCTTCGTCTTGGAGTTGGATGGGAGAAACTTCCAAAAATTTGGTAAGCACTTTGACACTGTCTTGTAAGTCGTGGACCCCGATAACTTCACGAATGGAATTCTTGGAGAGTTGACCAGTACCGAAATCGACTGTGGAGACACCAAGAAGAGAAGCAAGAGCAGCACCAAATGTGGTGCGTTCACTGATGTCGTTGCGGTGAATCTTGCGTTGTAAAGTGACATTGGCAGCCTTAGCAACAGCAGTCAAGTGAGAGGAAGTAGCAGAATTGGTAGCATATTTGGTGCCGTGGTTGTAAGCGATGAAGGGTCCAGAATTCAAGTGAACTAAGTGTTCACTCTCGTAGAGGGAGGCGCCGGAGGGATTGTAGGCATGGCCTTGTTCTGTAGAGACTAAGAGGGAATCAGCAAGAGCTTGTTCTTGAATAGATTCATCAGTTGAAGGAGAAGCGAATGTGATGCGCTTGAGGATAGAGGGCAAGAAGCTGGATTTGGCACCTTGGAAGGAAGAACTTCCGACCTTTTCGTGATCGAATTGAACAAAAACACGAACGCGGCTATCTCTGCTCAAGTTCTCACCATTAGAGCTATCAAGCAAAGCTCTGAGACCGGAATAGGTCATGGTAAGAGCATCAAGACGGTGCCCAGTGATCACATCACCAGTGACGAGACCAACAGTTGTGGGATTCAAATCGTATAAAGCTAAATCCTGATCAGCAATTTGATGGGGCTTGATTTTGAGCTCTTCAGCGAGAAGATGATGAACAAAGAGGGTATTATTAATAGCATTGGGAGCATTCAAAGTACCAGCAATAGGGACAAGTTCAGTTTCAGGGTTAATGGTGAAACCTTCAGAATCAATGGTACGGTCTAAATGAATGGCTAGAGTGGGGATACGGAAAATGGGTCTATTGATATTGACGAGTGTATCAACAAAGTGACCAGGCTTATCTTCAATGATCAATCTACCAGCGAGACCAAGATCACGATCAAACCAAGAGTACCAGGCACCATCACCGTAAGTAGCGAAGCCAGCCTGGAGGTATTGCTTATTGCCCTTATTGTATTTGGGTTTAAGACGAAGGGAAGGAGAGTCATCGTGTGAAGCAATGATACTAAATCCATTACCGGGTTTATATTGACCACCAACAGAGAAGGCGACGAGGGTTGATTTACCACGGATAACATAGTATTTACCATTAGGCCTCAAAACATCCTTCCAATTTTCTTTTTCACTCAATCTCTTGTAACCAGCCTTTTCCAAGCGTCCTTTACTGCTGGCGACGGAGTGATAGACTGTGGGAGAAGAGTTGACATAGTTGATGAAGTCAGAGACAACATCCGATGCATGAGTGGGATATGAAGTATCTTGAGCAATGATCGAGCCAACGATCAAGGATAATACAGAACAAAAGAGCTTGACCATGATGAATCAAATATGAGTAAGCTATAAAATTAATAAAGTTCTAATCTTAGTTTTTAGGATTTCGTAACGGAAATTAATTAGAAACACAACCAATTCAACTTGTTGCAATAATCTCCAATCAAATTTGTTCTAATTAACTATTTATACCTTAATTTGTGTTTCTAAGTTTAAATCCTTTCAAATCTTATAAAATCTCAATTAAATGTGTGACTTACTGCAAATTATCAGTTTTGTATTTTTTTCTTGTATTTTAATTAATTCTACAATTGGATAATATTCTTTACTTGATTTGTCAATTGAATTACTACAATGATAAAACGAATTCTCCAGAAACTAATGATATAGCCAGTATATTATCCTTTATCACACTACACTTTATTATTTGACATTTTATTTCAATATTGCTATAAATTTTCATTGAAATTGAATCAAATCAAGCATTTAGAAAAAATCACATTTTAATAAATCTAATAGTACACAATGAGAATATTATGAAAATATGCACATCGCTAATGATTATCTTATTTTAATTGAATATTTCTAAGTATTTGTGACAATGGTGTCATTGAGATCCAATATTAAGAGAGTCCCAAGCATCTCGCGCATTAATTTCCTTCAAACACGCTATCTTTAATACTTAGTTAATTGTACTACATTAACTAAGTAAAGATTTTTGAAAAATGATACACTAATTTTTCCAGTAATTTTATCGAATTCTGAATTTGAATTATTTTGTAATACATTGCTCATATTCAACAAGTAGAATACATTGATATATCAAAGATTCTCATATAGCTCATTTATTATTTTAATAATATTATTAATATTATTCTATTATTACGCTATATTTATCAATTAGTATTCTATTTAGGTATGAATATTATTACATTTTATAAAACCAAAAAATATTAATAATCTCTAATTCAAATTGGTAAATTTTAATTCCCTATATCTTTAGTTACCAATTTTAAAATGGTATTTATAAATAATAATAATAATAATAATAATAATAATAATAATAATAATAATAATAATAATAATAATAATAATAATAAGATTTAAAGTAATGATAAGTTTGATTCAGAATTAATATTCATCTACAAAATTAGATGAAATATATATTTTTATTTATTTGAAATTATTTCATAGAGAAAAATATTATTTTGATTTTGACAACTCAACTGAAAAAGAATATAAACTCTAATATACATCAGATGACTGAAAACCATCAAGTAGCTGTCACATGGTCACTCAATTGACAAATTAGTTCAATTAGGCCATTTTTGTGTATTTTAAGGATATATCAATTCACTTTTTAAAGTTCTTTTTATTAATACATTTTTCGAAGTTTACAAATCCAATTATTTTCTAAAGATAACGTTTAATCTAATAATTACAGATTTAATACAGTAATACTTTAATTTCTTTTCCTAATTAAGTAACTAAATAAAGATATTCGTGAATATTTTTGTAGTATCAAAAAAATTAGATGATTGAAATCTGACAATTGAATTCGTATTAACTAATTCGTTTGTTATTTGATAAAAATAGTTATTTTTAATTTATATTAATTTCATACCCTAGTTATAAGTAAAAATTGTAAAAAAACATTATGAATTAATTTGAATTTGATAATATATTTCAAACAGTTGCTTCCTAAAATTAAATGTATCATTTTCAAACAATTATTAATTAGAATGCTATTATTGAAATAGCTGAATATTCATTTGATGATAGATCAATTTAATATAGTTCTATAACATTTGTGAGTACAATAATAATAATAATAATGCTTTTGAAAATTAACAATATGATACAATCAATATTAATGTATAAAACATAAGGTATATTAAAAACTGTATAATTAATGGGATGATGAGTTAAAAAATAAAATCGAAATGTTTAAGAATTTTAAATATATGGTCATTAGCTATTATTTTGAAAAATTATTGTTTCATTTTCTTATGTTAATTATATTGAATAAATTGCAATTTTCGATCAGGAATTAAGTATCTTATTCAAAATATCATTTCTCATAGTATATAGTATGATCATTATTGAATTATATCCGATATATATTAAATTTTATTAATCAAATACCAATTTTTAATATATAAAATTTTTTTCATTTCAATATATGACAATCAATATTTATGTTAAGTATGATATTCTATATATATATATATATATAATTAAAGATATCTATATTTTTTAATATATTTCTGTAAAATAATAAATCAAAATTTTAAGAAATTTAAATATAAAATTGATGAAATGATATTGATTAATTTGTATTAAATCTAATATAAAACCTATATGTTTATATTATATATAGTTTAATATGATTAACTATTGGAAATAGATCATTAGTAGCTGTAAAATAAAGACTTAGGATTAAGATATAAATATAGGATAGATCAATAAATAAGGTGTATAATCAATCAAGAAAATAGAATCATTGCAATATGGATTAATCAGTTGATAAAATATTCTATATAGATAATATGATACTAATCATAATTGGACAATCGTTGTTATATTTATTTCCTATAGTATGATAAATATATTAATAAAAGCACCATAAATCACTTTAATATAAATAATCATTTCAATTTTTATAATCTTTTAAAATTGTAGCTAAATAATCTTGAAAAATATATTTAGAGTGCTATCAATCAAAGATAATATATACAGCAAGTTAAAGTATAATACTTTATAGTATATTGAATTATATATACTCTGATAGTCCATTAAAAAATAAATCACTAAATTTTCAACAAAACTACCTTAATATAACTCTAATTGGGAATTGAACACATGACGCTAATATGGCAAGCGGGTATACTCACCATAATGGTAATAAAAGTTGCTGATTAAATAAATTTCAATATTATTTTCATAATAATCCACCTGTAAATATTTTTTCGGCTTGAAATATAATACATCGCTAATTATTGATGTAGATTTTTATTTATACTATATATTCTATCTTTTTTTCATATATCTAATCATTTTTTCATTAATATATTTTATTTCTTAAGATTTTTCTATAGTTTGATGTTTAAGAATTTGAATTAAAATTTCTAAATTATTCATAAATTGTTATTTTTTAAAATAAGTATTATATATGAAAAATTTTAAACTTTTAAATATACTTATCCAATATAATAGTATAAAAGTGAGTTTTTAATTAATAATTACATTTATACTTAAATTAATACTAATCTTTTCACAATATATTGATAATTTTGAGTAATAAATACAAAATTTTAACCAAGAAAAATTAGGTACAAACCTATTTAATATACAAAATACTATTTATCAAGATAATATAGATTATAAGTATATTAGTATTTTATTATTATTAATTTTCAAATGAATCAATTTAAACAATTCAAATAGAGAACAAAATACTATTTCAATATTTTAATATTTCTAATTATAAAAAATTATTTCAATCTAACTTTCACAATAACCTTTTGATATTGTGAGATCCCAAAGTGCTACCCTTGACACCATTTCTAGCCCCGAGTTTCTATTCTATAAGGAGCCTTTACCTTAATTGACCACTACTTGCGATATGTTGTAATATCAATCAGCCTTAATGGTTAAATCCAATGACTTATTCCAAACACTGCTTTAGCCAATAAACCCTCAAATACACTTGTCATTATTAGGTAACAGCAATAGCCATTGCACCTCACATTACTACATCCATAATACCCATAGAGAAACTACAATATTAATTCGCTATGATTACATGTGTTCGTATTGTATAAATATTATATTATGGATTTATTATACTGAGGAGTTATATCTTGTTCATACACTTTTTGATGCTCATTAATTAATATCAATTTAAATCTGAATTCGAATTTTTTTGTAACATATTTCAAATTAAATTTTGCATTTTCAAGATGAGAGGGGGGAGGGAGAGGAAATTGAAAAAAAAAATCAAAAATAATGATATTATTGTAGAATTCAGCATTTAGAAAACCTTTTTTATTAAGGATTTTGAAGTGAAATAGTTCTAATAGCATTGCAATAAGAATCGGTACATAATTTAGTCTGTTAATATTTTTAATTGTACAAAAAAGGAATTTTAATAATTATTCAATGTATAGCTAAAGATTAAATCATATACAAAAACATCATATAAATTTAAATTTAATAATGTATAGAATATATTTTTAATATATGAAACATTTTGAAAGATATTTTCTTTTTATCGGACAAAAGAATATATATATATATCTGTTGTATACAAGTTATAACAAGTTCAATCCTAAGCAATCTTGTTAATATCAAACACGCTTCATTAACAATTACTAATATTCAAACCATCCCATTTATAAAATAACATTTATAGGTTAAATATTTAATGGTGTTAAATCTTAACTCTTTGAAATACTACTATATATTAACAATATAAAAATAATTAACAAGTTCAAATTTGAATACTTCATTGTAAATATTATTGAAACTAAACAATTTTTTAGTAATTTCAGACACTTTAATCACTAATTATCAGATAATTAATTTATAACATTAAATTGAATTTTTTATAGCGGTTGAAAACTGTTAATATTTTTCACCTTTGAATTAGCGAATTGTAATATCCAACTTTTCAAAATAATATTCTAAATTTTGAAAAAATGGGGCATTATCTCACATTATCTAATTAATTTGATAATAGCTATATTATTTATTATTAATTAATATTCACCCATGAAAGTATATTATAATTAACAGAACTAAAGTAGTTTTTAAATATAGATATTTTATTAATAGGTGAAATTTGAAAACTGTTAATAAACTTGTAATATCAGCTGGTTCAAATAGTAATTTCCTATAATTTAAACAATTATTGTTTAATAAATCATTTTATAATATCTAAATTTTAGCATTATTTTGAATTACAGTAAGTAACCTAATAATTCATCATATTCACTATATATATAATATACCTTTATAAGAGATTCACAACCAAAAATAAAATAACTGAAAACCACAGAATTTCAAATTTTACATCAGTTAAACAAAGAACAGTTATCAAAATATCATATTATATTAATCATTTTATATTATTCATAAAGATATACAAGTAGCAACTGACGGCAAAAGGGTTTCAAAATATAGAATTACAAACTGGTTTAATCAACTAAAAGCTGGAAGATCTTATATAAAAGACCTATCTTATTTAAGCTATCTTAAATTCATAACTAAATAAAACAATATAAATAAATTTATGAAATATTTTGAATATCACCTATATATCTCAGAAAAGAGCTAGCATAATTTCTATTTTTTATTATTAATTTTCTTTTAATTATGAAATTGTATATTATTTTTTAAATTATATTTAAAATTTTTGAATTTTAAAATATAAAAATTGTATCTCATTTGAAAATGGTCAAATTTGGAAAAAAACAAATGATGTCCAATATTGGGGATGATTGTTGAATCGTTAAAGAAATTAGTTGGATATATCTGCTCAATATATATTGACAATAATTATATTACACTAAACAATGATGCAAATATTAATAATATTATAAAATAGAAATGAAACAATTGAAGAAACTGTTTCTTATAATTTAAATCATAATTCCTTAAAAACCTTCAACTACAACCATTAAGATCAAAAATTTTTTGCTGAATCTAGATTATTATTAACTCTGTTAATAAATAGGAATTTAAAAGAATATTCTATTTCAGGTAAACAAATTTTGATATTAATAATATTAAATATGTTAATAGTTTTTAATATATCTATAAATAAAATCAACTTTAAAGCCATCATTTATTATATTTATATTTTCATTATAACTCTTTTGAAATAACAATAATTAATTAATTTATTATGTTATTAATGAAGTGAATATTTTTGGTTTAATTAATGTTATATGATTATCCCACGATGATTGGTAAAAATATTAATTTGTTTAATATCTCACAATAATTATATTAATAACAAATGTTAAAAAATTGTTGCAACAATTGTTACATATATTATGACCTGATTTAAAAAGTTAAAATCTTTAACATACAATAATATATAATAATTTTCAAAATTGGATAATTTTTATATCTTTTCAATAATTATTTAAATATAATTGATATAAAAGGTAATTATATATTAATATAAAATAAATACAAAAACTGGAATAAATAATTTATGTTTAGTTAAATAAGAGTTATCACATGATATATCGTAATTTTAAATTAATTTTTCTAAATTTTTATTAATATTTTTTAATCCTATAAGATTGAAATAATCAGTAATTATTGGCTTATTATTATTATAGAAATTACACTTAAAATTTAAACATTATCAAATTATTCAATTCAAACAAATGAAAACTTTCGCAATCCTCATTATGAGTTTTGTATCAAGAGAGCAATTTGGGAATGTGATTCGAGTATATATATAAGCTAATCAATTTCCCAATATCTGAATTTAATATTTGATCAAAAATAGAATTTGTATTTAATTATGTGGATCAATCCTTCACTTACTTCTATTTTACTTAGTTTAACTCATTTTATTGCTGGACAGGTACTTTAAAATAATCATATATTATTATTATCACCAATTATTTATTTATTAATTATAGAACATTGACGCTGGCCAATTCTACGAAGTAGGTCAAGATTATGTCAATTTCTTGACTCAATCAGTTCCTAGTCCCTTCCATGCAGTTGAAGAAGCTTCCAGGAGATTGAAGGCTCAAGGCTTCAAGAGACTTAGTGAAACTAGGGATTGGGAAAAGGAAATTCAACCTAATGGGAAATATTATATCATTAGAAATGGCGCCAGTTTAGTTGCTTTTGCTGTTGGTGGTGAATATGTTGCTGGAAATGGTTTTACTATTGCTGGTACTCATACTGATTCTCCTCAACTTAAGTTGAAGCCTAACTGGTCCAAGACTAAGGATGGCTTCAGCACTGCTGGTGTCGAAACTTATGGTGGTGGTATCTGGCATACTTGGATTGATCGTAACTTGGGCCTTGCTGGTAAAGTAATTGTTCAAGATGGAAATAAATACAAGTCCAAATTGATCAACATCAACAAGCCTGTTCTCTATATTCCCGGTTTACCGGTTGAATTGAATACTGCTAACTCTAAGACTACATTCATTAAGATCAACAAGGAAACTAACTTAGTTCCTCTTGTTGGTTTGAGCAATGCTGCCAATAACAAGGTAGATGCTGGCAAATTGCTGTGGAATCAAGTTGCTGCCCAAGCTGGCGTTCCAGTTGATAAGATCTCTGGATTTGAATTAAGTGCTTATGATTTACAAAAGCCCACATTAGGAGGTTTCCGTAACGAATTCGTTCTTTCAGGTCGTCAAGATAACTTAATGATGTCATATGGTGCCATTGAAGGTCTTTTACACAGTTTGACTGATAATAGCCTCAAGAGCGATCCCAATGTTCGTGTTGCTGCCATTTTCGATCACGAAGAAGTTGGAAGTAGTTCTCGCCACGGTGCTGGTTCAACTCTCCTCCCCAATATTATCTCAAGAGTTGTCAGTTCACAATCTAGACCTGGACAAGATCCTACCGTTTATGATCAAGGCATTGCCAAATCTTTCCTTGTTTCTGCTGACCAAGGTCACGCTCAACATCCTAACTACCCCACCAAGATTGAAAGCAACAACGCTCCTGTCATCAACGAAGGACCTGCTTTGAAGATTCACCTTGGCCAAAGATACTCCACCAACGCTCATACTGGCTTAGTCCTTCAATTGGCTGCTAGAGCTGCTAACATTACCGTTCAAACCTTCCTCAACCGTAACGATGGTTCTCCCGGTTCCACCATTGGTCCCATCCTTAGTACCTTAAGCGGTATTCCCACTGTTGATATTGGTAACACACAATTTTCTATGCACTCCGCTCGTGAAATTTCAGGTACTTTAGATGTACTCAAAGCTCGAGACCTCTTCACAAGCTATTTCCGCAACTTCCCTCAAATCAGTCGCCAATTAGACTCAGATATTGATGAATAATTTTAATTAATTTTTTTAATTCAAATCTATTTAAATTAAATTTTAAATTTTAATAAAATGATAATAATAATAAAAATAATTTTTTTTAATTATTTCCTTAATATTTTAGTATTTTAATTTTATTATTTATTAATATAATTAAAAATTTTTTTATTTATTATTAATAATATTTATAATAAAGATTAAAAATTAGTATTTTAATATATATTTTTAATATTATAGTTTCTCTATGGGTATTATGGATGTAGTAATGTGAGGTGCAATGGCTGTTGCTGTTACCTAATAATGACAAGTGTATTTGAGGGTTTATTGGCTAAAGCAGTGTTTGGAATAAGTCATTGGATTTAACCATTAAGGCTGATTGATATTACAACATATGTCGCAAGTAGTGGTCAATTAAGGTAAAGGCTCCTTATAGAACAGAAACCCGAGGTTAGAAATGGTGTCAAGGGTAGCACTTTGGAATCTCACAATATCATCTTGTTAGTTATTCGATTCTAACTAAACTATTGAAAATCGATCAATATAAAGCATGTAAACAAAGTTTTGTCCTAATTATTTTCTTTCAATTTCATTATGGTGTTTCAATATGACTCTTTTAAATAAGTAGAATATTGAAAATTGTTGATTAATAGAATCACAACTATCAATCCATTTTAGAACTTTATGAGCTAGTTTTTCTGCCAATACACTGATCAGTTGATATGTAAAGTAATAAGCTTTTTTTTAAAATAAAGCATAAATAAATTTGAATTTATTAATCCAAAAATTTTCAATTCAATTATATTTTATTTATTGTATATTTAAATTTACTTATTCAATGTTTAACCTATATATTTAATAATTTATTATATTTATTTATTAATGGTTAATATAATATATCATTGAGTTAAACTCCTTAATTGTTTGGTATTTAATCCAAATATTTAATAAAATGACTAATAATTCAAATGATCGAAATATATGACTCAAAGTCACTTGATTTAGTATCCAAGTTCGGATATGAAATGCAAGAAATCATATGAATTCCTCATATGATAATGTATTAAAGTGGAAAAAACATTGAAAAACATGATACTATTCATAGTGGATAATATCATTTGGATTCATTTAACTAGTCCGTTTAAATAAAGTGATCTCAATTTGGGTCATGTCACTTCGTTAATATAATGAATATACTAGTTGCTTGAATGATACTAAAAATAAGTTTCTTTATCTTATCATATTGATCGTAGTTGTACTGATTTTAATATTCACCAATCTTATACTTGAACTTAAAATGTTTTCTGTGAATTTAATAATATTGATCGAATAATTTCGATCATATTGGCTTGAACCGCAATTTCAATACTTCAAGTTGAAATATTATAAAATAGATCAAATTATTCAATTAAATTAAAATAATTCAAATTTTAGTTATAATAAAAAATAAGGTATTTTTTGATGGCGGTAAAATTGGTTAAAATAGATAATATGTATATATATCCAATAAAGTGTTGACTATTAATTATTATTGTAATTTAAATTTAATTTTAACAATATATAAGATTCAATGGATACAATTAATATATCCTTCGATATCAAATACTAATTTATTTGAAAATCCATCAATTAAATTTTATAATTCTAAAATTTAAATATAAAAATTTGCATTTGTTATACTTTTATCTTTGCCTTTTTAATGTTTTTGTCATATAAAAATCAAAATAATAACAACAATATAATTGTGTAGAATAACACCATATTATCAATATGATATCAAATCAAATCATTTGAATTTTTTTTTGAATATTCACTAGAATAGATCAAATATTATGAGTAAGAGAAGGAATTTGAATTAGAATATCGATTCATCCATCAATTAGAATTCATAAGAATTTTTGATGTTATTCAAATAATTTTAATTAATAGAATCTAAAGTTATTGTTATTATTAATATTTTGTAAAAAGCTTTGATATTGAAATTTAATATTATTAAATATATATTATTTTTCTTAAATTGTGATATATATAATTTTTTTATTTTCTCAAGGTTAAATTTACTTTTTCAAGACATAATTTCATATAAAAGCCGAGTTAAAGATTTAAAATATAAAGATTACAAAAGATTTTATAAGATTCCTTTAAGTTGTTAAATTGATGGTATAAATAGTTAAATGTGATCGAATTATATTGAAATTACAATATTTGAGTGAATTAGCAGAATTCAGAACTTTATCCTCAAGAACTTGAAATTTATATATCTTATTTAATAATTTAAATATAATGAAATATTGCTCAATATTATCCTTAATAGTAAGCTCAATTATTGCTCAAAATAATTCTTATCCAGAAAAATCGGATGTCATTTCTGATTTCATTAATTATGTAAACTCTTCTCCTTCTGTTTATCACTCTGTCGCCAGTAGTCAAGAACGTCTGGAGAAAGCTGGTTATAAGAGATTGAGTGAGAAGAGCAATTGGAAGGACCAGGTCAAGCCCAGTGGTAAATATTACATTGTTCGTGGTAAATCTTCTCTGGTCGCCTTCTCTGTTGGTGGCGAATACAGGCCTGGTAATGGTTTTAGCATCATTGCTTCTCACGATGATTCTCCATCTCTGCGTCTCAAACCTAAATACAACAAGAGCACAAAGCAATATCTTCAAGCTGGCTTTGCCACTTATGGCGATGGCGCCTGGTACTCATGGTTTGATCGTGATCTTGGACTCGCTGGTAGATTAGTGCTCGAAGATAAACCCAACCACTATGTGAATAAGCTCGTCAATATTAACAGACCCATATTCCGTATTCCCACGTTAGCCATTCACTTGGATAAAACTATTGATTCTCAAGGTTTCAATATTAATCCTGAAACTGAACTTGTTCCTATTGCTGGTACTTTGAATGCGCCCAACGCTATTAACAATACCCTTTTTGTCCATCAACTTCTTGCTGAAGAATATAAAATCAAACCTCAGCAAATTGTTGATCAAGATCTAGCTCTTTATGATCTCAATCACGCAGTTATCAGTCTTGCAACTGGTGATGTCATTACTGGGCATCGTCTTGATTCTCTCGCTATGACTTATGCTGGTCTCAGAGCTTTAGTCGATAGTACCAGCGACGACAGTTTGAAGAAAGATAGCCGAGTTCGCGTCTTTGTCCAATTCGATCACGAAAAAGTTGGTAGTTCATCCTACCAAGGTGCCAAATCCACTTTCTTACCCTCAATTCTCAAACGTATTACCTTCACCAATTCATCCACTGATAGTTCTTTGCAAGAACAAGCACTTGCTGATTCTCTATTAGTTTCCACTGAACAAGGTCACGCGTATAACCCTGCCGGTGTTTCTTTCTACGAAAGCGAAAATTTGATCCATTTGAATGGTGGACCCTTCATTGGTTACAACTATGGTACAAAGTATGCCACCAACTCTGCTACCTCATCTCACATTAACACAGTTGCCAAGTCTGCTAACGTCACGTTGCAACGTAAAGCTCATCGTAATAACCTTAGCGAACGTTCAACCTTTGGATCAGCTCTTTCCTCTCTCCTCGGAGTTTCAACAGTCGACTTTGGAACTGGTCAACTCTCCAAAAATGCTATCCGTGAAGTTATCGGTATCAAAGATCTTCAAGACAGTGTCAAAATTTTAACTAAATTTTATCAAGTTGTTCCCATTCAAGTCCAAGATGATGAGGGTTTTGATGAATTATAAATCCTAATTAATTATACAAAAAATTTGTCACATTTATCTTTAATACTTTATTTATTAACGTGGAATTGAAGAATTGAGAAATTTTTTAATTTTTGATTTTTCAAACATATTATTAGGTTCAGAAAAAATGTATATAGAATAAATAGGATAGTAAACAATTTTAAAATATATATATATAATATTTTCTTCATTAAAAAATTAACTTTTAAAAATTAATTGTTTAATTTAATTATGCTTAAATCAAATAATAATCATCAAGAGTCTTATTTTAGTATTAGTATAACTTAACCACAACTTTTTAAAATCATTTAAAATTTACAAGCAATTTTTAATAATAATATTTTATTCAAATAAAATATTTTTTATTAGTTAAAATACTTTAAAGCTTGAAGAAAAATTATTTAAAACTTACCAAAATTTAAAAATCTAATTTTAACTATTACACTTATAATTATGAATAAACTAAAAATATAAATTAATAATTTTTATTTTAATGAAAAAAATTATTAAAGTATTTTAATATTAATTATATAAGGATAATATATATTAAAGCTTAAACTTAATTATTTAATAAAAATAAAAAATAATTACTATATAATTTAATTGAAACTCAAAAAAATTAAATTATCTGTAGTTAAATAAAACTTATTAAGGTATAACTAAAAGCTAGAGTGTTTATAATAAGTTATTAGAGTTAATAAATCATATATCCTTTTATATAAGTCTTTAATAATATATAAATTAAAATGTTAAGTTTAAATAATCCCCTTTTCAAATTTAAATAAATAAATATTTTATTTATAAGTAAATATTAGTTATTATTATAAATTATAATAATATATATGATTTTTATTTTATTTTTAAAGGAAAATTAATTAACTATAAATTTTATATTGCTTTTTAAAGAAAACTATTTTTAATTGTTATTTTTAATATAATTTAACAATACTTATTATTTTAAATAATAAAAATAAAATAAAAAACTAAAGTTTAAAAATGTTTCTAATTAATATTATTTAAAATTATTATTTTAAATATATTTTCTAAATTATAACATATATATTTATAATTGATTTATTTAATAAAAAATCAATTTATAATAAAATAATTCCTTTAAAGTATTTAATTAATTTTAAAAATTTTCAATTTTAGTCATGTTTAAAAAAAATGTTTTTGAGGTGTTAAAAGCTTACCAAGGTAAAAGCAAAGAGTCATTAATAATAAAAAAATATTGATTCTATAATATATATTCATTTTTCTAAATTAAATATTAAAATTATTGGTTGTATTTATTGTTAATAAACTTATAATATTTTAAATTTGGTGTAATATATTAATATTATAAATAATTAATATAAAATAGTTAAATTAATATATAGGCTATAAGCTATTTTATTTATAATATGAAAATATTTAAATATAATTAATAAAAGCTTAATTTATATATTTATTTTATAAAGTTATTGATAAATTTTGGAAATAACAGATTTAGGGTTAATATTAAATAATTTAATTATTTTCCAAAATGAATTATTTATATTTGATTAAAGATAATAAGCAATAATATTTAAGATTTTTAAATTTTTTAATTAATATTAAATTATTATATTATTTTATACTCAAATTTAACTTTTAATATATAATTTTTATATATAATATTAAATAATATATAATTAATATATTGTTCTCATTAATAATGATTTTTTTATAATATTACTTAATATTTAGTATTTAATATACTAACTTAATTATTATAATTTAAAACTATTTTTAATTAAATTTAATATATTTATAAGTATTTACTTATAAATATATATTTTTAATCCTTAAATTTTTATTAACTTAACAGGTCTTAGTATGATAAATATATTAAATATAATAATTACTATTATTTGATTATAAAAAATATAATAGTTCTAATTATATAATATATAATTAATATATATAATAATAAATATCTTTAATTTATAATCAAAACATTGATTTATAGTTTTTTTACTTATGATATAAAAAACTTGCTATTATTTGATTTATATTCATAATTTAAATAAAAAAACATAGAATATTTTAATTCATTGAAATAAATAACTAAATAAAAAGAAAATATTTATCTATCAGAATTAAAACAGTGATTATTTTTACTTAACCATATATTTTACTTTATATTATAAAAGTTACATCAAAAAATTTAATATTTATTAACTATTATATTATAATATAATATCGTTTGTTTGAAATTATATCTTAATAAGATAAGTTTAGCTATAGCTATCTGAGCTATTTCTAAACTTTTTTTAATTAAATAGTATTTGCTCTTTATTTTCTTTGTTTAATTTAAATTTAAATAAAAATATATCTATTATATTTATTGAACTATTTTTAGTTTTTTTGATAATCATTTAATTAAATAAAAATGGATATTAAATATATATTCTTCGCTATATTAAGAATTAAATAAAATAATAATAAAAATTAATATTTGAAATTTGGATAATATTATAAAATATCTAGTATTATTGAAAAAAAAACATATCTAATATTAAATTATAACTTCAAATAAAATATTATCTTTAAAAGCTTTTGTAGTCCTTTTGTAATTTTGAATGATCTAAAATTAAGTTTTAAAAATATTAATAACAAAGTTTTTGGAGGTTTATATTATATTTATATATTTTTTAAGACTAAATAATTTTTAAAGTATCATAATAAAAGTAAAGTTTTAAATCAATATATGTATTTTAATATAGCTTATTTTTATTTAACAGTTATATATAAATTATATTTTAAATTTGCTAAAGTTTTTTAAGATCAATATAGATCAATATTTAAGAATTTTTCCAATTTTTATCTTAACAGATAAGATATGGTTGATAAAATAATTTCCAATAATTATATAATAAATTATAGATTAATTATATAATATCTAAATTTTAGCATTATTTTGAATTACAATAAGTTACCTAATAATTCATCATATTCACTATATATATAATATACCTTTATAAGAGATTTACAACCAAAAATAAAATAACTGAAAACCACAGAATTTCAAATTTTATATCAGTTAAACAAATAACAGTTATCAAAATATCATATTATATTAATCATTTTATATTATTCATAAAGATACACAAGTAGCAACTGACGGCAAAAGGGTTTCAAAATATAGAATGGCAAACTGGTTTAATCAACTAAATGCTAGAAGATCTTATATAAAAGACCTATCTTATTTAAGCTATCTTAAATTTATAACTAAATAAAACAATATAAATAAATTTATGAAATATTTTGAATATCACCTATATATCTCAGAAAAGAGCTAGCACAATTTCTATTTTTTAATATTAATTTTATTATTACTATACTCAAAGATAGTTTAAAATTAGTTGAAAATGATTAGTATGAGTACCTTATACTTTATATTTAAATTAAATCGATAATAGAAGATATATAACTGATATAAATATATACTATTATAACTCTATTTCTATTAAACTTAAATATATACTAAAATAGATAGATTTTGGGTTTTTTTATATAATTCATAGATAAGAAATAAAATGAGCGCTTGGTTTAAAAGATCACAACTACTATTACAAATTCTAAAGAAAATCATTTAATAACTCAAATAATAACATTAATTATAAATATTAATGATTAAGTATTCCATTAATTGTTATCAACAAAAATAAATAGTAATAGTAGAATATATTGTAGATATTTTTAAACTAATGCTATATATTAAGGTAAGAAAAATATAATTAAAAGCCATATAATCTATATGATAATAGCTATATTCGTATAGCAAAAATTACAAATAATTTGTCGATTTAAAAGAATTAGACTTTATTGCCAAATTAATCATATTTGGCAGATACGAATGTCTGTAATTGTGATTGAATTGGTAAGTTAAAGATTTTGATTCAAGTAAAGAGTTTGATGATATTTCTAAAATAATAGAGTAATTAAGGTCATTTACATAAACCTATGTAAAAGGGTTAAGTGATTGCCATTAGTATGCAATTTAGTTTTTGAAAACATATAAATTATTAATTATTTATTTTTGGATTTATATTTCTTTTACTTATGGTTTATTTATTTTGTTATATTTTAAATATAAAATTGGTAAATCTAATTTTTCAAACTCAGGAAATAATAATAATAATAATAATAATGATAATATTAATTCTATTGAAAATAAAATTTCTAATAATTGAAAATATATATTTTGTTTTTAAAGAATATGATTCCTTTAATATTTTAATATAGAGTGAATATAGATAGGTAAATTATATATCTTGTTATTTTTATTCTTAAAAATAATTTAAATTATATTTATATTTGGATATCTATTAAATATATTAATATATCTAAAAATTGAAAAAAATAATATATTTAAATAAGAAATTATTTGAATATATGGAAAATTAGATCAATATAACAGTTTAATATTGAAATAAATTATTTCTAAAGATTTTTATAAAATTTCATATCTAAATATATAGCTAAATAATAATTCTATTGAAAATAAAATTCTAATAATTGAAAATATATATTTTCTTTTTATTAAATTATTACATATTTTTTATTATTTTGATACTTTATATATAACTATTATCTTAAATTTGAAATAATAGGAAATTTTTTAATTTCTGATTTTTTAAATATATTATTAGTTTGAAATGAATAAATATATACAAAGTTAATAGGAAATTATATATTTTTAAAATATATATATATATATATATTAATTTTTTTGATTAAAAAATTAATTTTTTAAAATTGGTTGTTTAATTTAATCATAATTAAACAGAATAATGATCATCAAAAGTTTTTTATTTTAGTATTAGTAAAACTTAACCATAAACCCTTTAAAATTATTTAAAATTTACAAGTAATTTTTGCTAATGAAGCATTATCTAAATCAACAATTTATCACTAGGTAAATTATTTTAAAACTAGGAGTAAAACTATCTAAAACTTACTAAAATCTAAAAAACTAATTTTAACTGTTATTTTTTTAATTGTTAATAGAGTGAAAAAATATATTGAAAAGTACCTTTTTATTTTAGCTAAAGAATTATCTAAGTACTTTAATATTAGTTTTACAAATATTTTATATATATTAAAGTTTAAACTCAAATTAATAAATAAAAATATAAAATAAATACCTTATAATTTAACTAAAGCTTAAAAAAAGCTAGAGTAGTTATTATTAAATAAAACTTACTAAAATATTACCAAAAGCTTAAACTTATACAATGAATAATTACAATTGATGAATCTAAAATCCTGATATATAATCTTTTACCAAAACACAAATTAAAATGCTAGACTAAGCTAAATCAACCCCTTTTACAAATCCCTTTAAATAAGTATTTTGTTAATAAGCAAATGTTAATTATTATAATAGATTATAATAGTATATGCTACTCTTATTTAATTCCTGAAGGAAAATCAATTAATAGTAAACTTGATATTGCTTTTTTAAATAAAAGTATTTCTAATTGGTGTTTTCAATATAATTTAAAAAAACCTATTATTTTGCATGATAATTGCAAAATATATTAATCTAAAGCTATTAAAAACTTTCTAATTAAAAATAACTGGAAAAAACTACCATATCTAGTATACTCTTTAGATTATAACCTATATAATTATAATTGCTTTAGACAATTAAAAAACCAGCTTGCAAGAAAGAAAATTTTTGCAAGGAAATTTAATTAATTTGTAAAACATCAAACTTTAGTCTTTAATAAAACAAACTATTTTTTAGGTGTTAGATTGTTGCTAAAAGTAAAGCAAAAAGTCATTAATAATAAAAAAAACTATTAAATTTATATTATATATTTATTTTTATATATTATATATTATATATTAAAATATATATTTATTTTGAATCATAAAAATTCTTATTATTAAAAATATAGAGTAATATTATTTTTAATTTTTTTTTATTTTTAAGATAGTTGTTTTTAATAAAATATTTTAAACTAATACTATTCTTTATAATTAATAATATATGTTTATCTTAAATAGCCTAATATATTATTTAACTTTATCATTATTAATTATAATAATCTTTTATATAATATTAAATTTATAAGGATTATATATATATATATATATTTATAATCAAACTAATAAATATAATACTTATCTTTTGTTTTAAATAGTGTATTAATAATCTTTGAATAATATTAATTATCTAGGTTTTCTTAAATATAAGGTGATTTTTGTTTTTATTGTATTATTGATACTTTTTATTAATATATTATATATATATATATATACTAGCCTATAAAAATAAGTTATAAAATTAAAATTACTTATATATTTATTACTATGTTAAATAACTCTTAATTAAATGAATTTAAGTTAAAATATATAATTTACCTATATTAATTAATTATAACTAGCTATATTTAATTATATTTTATTAACTATTGGTTAATA
>JNEM01013882.1:0-10174 GCA_000697335.1 Conidiobolus incongruus B7586 | reverse complement strand
AAAGTTTAATATTTATTTAATAAAATTTAAAAATGTCTAAGTTTTAATAAAAATGAGAATATTAAATCTTAATAAATCTATTTTTTATTTTTTAATAATTTAAGTTTAAATGTTATAAAATTAATTAATATTTATAGTAAACAATATTAATCTTATTCTAAGCTCTTTAATCATTCCTTTAGAAGTAATTCAAATATTTTATTAATAGAAAAAATTTTACTCTTCTTTAATAATTTTTAAAATATTTAATCAGATTAAATTTAAAATTATTAAAATACTCCCAAATAAGAGCTATTTTAATATATTTATACCACTCAATAATTAATATTAAAATAAAATAATTAAAATTAATCAATTAGTAAATAAAATATAATTTATTTAACTTATCTTTCTTAATGGTTTTTTGAATTTATTATATAAAGCCATTAATATAGCTAAATATTTATCATTTATTAATTATAGAAGGATATTTAATATATAAAAATAATATATATCCTTAAGTAATAAATAATTTTTGATTATATTTCTAAATTAAAAAAAAAGTTATAAAATAATCTTTTATTTTTTACAAATTCTTTATTATTATACTCAATATATTGATTTATATATTTTTATTAAATTAAATAGTTTTAGTTTAATTATAAATATTTTAATAATAACAATGAAATTTAATTTAATTTAAAGATGTGTATAAGAGACAGATATATAACTATTTGGTTTTAATTTAAATTATAATATTCTATTAATTTTTGATAATGTTGATTATAAAAATAATTCCAATAATAATAATAATATTATTTTAATTAAATTACAAACAATATTTTGAAATCTGAAAATATTTGAAATTAATGATTGATATTTAGAATTTCTTATTAAATTAGGATATTTTAACTGGAAACTATATTATTTGAATTTTTTAACAAATTAATAGAATATTATAATCCATAATATAAGGATAAACCTAATTAAAAGATTAGTATATAAATAATACCAATTATTAAAAGGATTTAACCTTTATATAGGAAATTTAATTAAATGAAAAATTCTTATCAAATTTATTAAAACTATTTTATTTTGTTATTTTTATTTTATATTCTTAAACATCAATATTATTAATTATATTTATATTAATATTATTAATCTTTATGAAACTTTATATCTTAAATCAATATAAGATATATATATTTAAAAACTTATATTTATAATTTGAAATTAATAATATACTGAATATTTTCTTCAAAAGATTTCATTTTATAATAGATATTTTAATAAAATCTGATATTTAGTTAAATAATAAAAATATTTAAAAGATGAATCAATTTCAAAATTTTTGAAAATATTAAAAATATCAATATAATTAAAAAATTTTGAAAAGAAAAATAGGACCAACTTAAATCTATCCTAATTTTTTAATTTTCATTTTGACCAATTTTAGTTTTTAAAAAAATGAGTTACCCAGCCAAAAAAATCAAAAAAATTCGTTATAAAAAAATTGTTAACTGATTTTTTTATTTTATAAAATCCACTTGTTTTCTCCTATAAATTATGAAAATAAAGCTAAAAACATATCATTGCATTTTACAACAATATGACTTTATTTTATATCAATTAAACATCTTTTATTTTACATTGAATATTACACAAATTTATTAACAAAAACACCATTTTTAAGCTTTATCTTTTTTTTTCTTTTATGTCTTCTATTATTAATTCTAATAACAACAATAAAAGCTCTTTTGAACTATATTTAATAGAAGTTGTATTTAGTTGGTTAAGGTAAGAAAAAAATTATAAATCCTAGTGTTTTAACAAATTAAATATTTTTTTTTCAAATATGTAACTTTATCATTATTTTAGAACGAATAGATTGTTTAAAGTTAAAAAAAAAACTTAATAAAATATTCAATCATATAAAAACTCTTATTTATAAATTTAAAACTTTTGATCAAGTTCTAATAGGTAAATAATATAGTAAAAATAGTTTTTTGTTTATAATAATTAATGCTATTATAACACAAAATGATTTAATTTTTAAAACCTTTCATATAGCTTTTATAGCTTTTTTACCATATAACTAATCTTATTATAAGGATTTAAATAATTTAGTTAGTAAAGAATAAAATAATAGCTTTTATTTTTAGTTATTTTCTTTAAGTGAAAGCTTTAGAAATATAGGAAATAATGAAAAAAAAGAGAAGTATTTAACTTTCCCTTTTCCTTAAGGTTAACAAAAAATATATATAAGCAAAATAAAATCTTAAGATAATAAATTAAGATACAATAATTATAAAAAGAACATTAGTTATAACTATTAGAATAACAATAATTTTTAATAAAAAAACTCTTATAATTAATATAAAGAAATTTTTAAAAAAGTAATTAGTTTATATAATTTTTATTATTAAACAAAATATAAATAAAAATTATATTTAAAATAGTTAATTAAGTGTTAATTTATAATAACATTTCTATTTATGATTTATTTGATTTAATAAGGTTATTATATATGTTGAATATATTTTACTTATTATTATAAATATTAATATTTTTATCAGTTTATTTATTAATTCCATTTTTTAGATTATAATCTTATTAAAAGGAATAAAGCTATAAAGAAAAGTAGTTATATATATAAATATAATAATAAATTAATAAGCTTTTGTATTTTGTATATAATAAGATAATAACCTTAAACAAAAAAAGATAGCTTTTTAAATACCAAAAGCTTTTTCTATTACAAATCATCTTTTACTATATATAATATTAAATTTTTTTATTTTTTATTTTATAAAAAAAAGGTAACTTTAATTTAATTTCTTAAAAATAAAATAACTATAAATGTATTATCAGTCTAACCTATAAAAAACATAAATTAAGTATATTTATTTACTATTAATAATAAATTAAGTATAAAATAATTATATTATTTACTATTATATATAAGGATATATTTTTTTTATTTAAAATATTTATTTAATTCATTAAATAATTTAATTATTTTCAAAATACTAAAGTTATAATATAATTTAGGTTTCCAAAATTTAATATGTATAAATCTATTCAAAAATAATATAATAGCTATATATTAAAAGCTATGTGTGTTTTTTTATTATAATATAATTATATGTGAAATATAAATTAATCTTCAAGTATAATATAATTATTATTTAAGTAACTAATATAGTTATTAAAGGGGGGTTATTCTAAATAAGATTCTTTTATATTATAATAATATTTTAGCTAAACTATTTAATCTTTTAGTTTTTCTCTAATTGAATATATTATTCTTTTAGTATATAAAATAATAATTCATTGTTTTATTTAAAACTTTTCAGCTTTATCTTTCAAACATGCTTTTGTATAAACTAATTAATAAAATATAACTATTAACTGAGTTTCTAAAAGTATTTGTGTTACTTGATAAAAAGAAATAAAATTTATATATGATTGTAAAATATTAGCATATTGGAAAAACTTAGTCTTTAGTATCTTTATCTATCTTTTGAAATCATTTTCTTCAAAAAAAAGTTCATATATAAATTACTATAGTAAGTATAATATATATAACAAGTGTAGAAATATATATCATGAGGTTTTTAGTTCATATAATAATTTTAAAATTGCTGGATTATTTATGTTCTTATCAAAATCAACTATAATAAAGGTAACGAAAAACTCTACTATTTCTTTTATGCTAAGCATAATAAAAAAATAAAACTAGTGAAATGATTTTGATAAATATTATATATTTTTTAGTTTGAGAAGAGGAATACTTAATTATTAATTATTTTAAAACTTTAGATTTAATTATAGGAAAATATCACTGAATTTTCTTTTTAAGATATATTTGAGCACATTTTTAACATTTTTCAAAAAAATCAAGAAAATTAAGAATTAGGACAAATTTGAGTTGGCCCATAGATTATTAATTCATCTAAATTTAGTAATCAAATAAATCTATAGTAAGTGTAATTAATGAATTCAATAATATGGATTAGAAATTAAACTAAACAAAATATTATTGAATACTAATCAGAATTTAATTTATTGAGAATTAATATAACATTTTTTACTAGAAATAAGAGGATACAAAAGAGAAAAAACCTAAGAATAATCTAAGTTACTTATCCCTGAAATTATTTGATTCCATATAATAATCTTTAGGATACATAATAAGAATAATCAAACCAGATTGAAAAAGTTATGAGTTATCATTTTAATTTTAATAGATTAAATGTTTAATAATATCAAACTATTATGAGAGTTGAATTTAATATTCAAAGGATAGGTAAAAAAATTATTAAAAATAAGAAAAAAAATATTAATATAGTTTTATAAAATATTTATGCAAAGAATATTCAATAAATGAAAGGATGTCTTTAGTTTAAGTTAATTATTATTGAAAAATATCAATAAGTAAAATATATTATAATTATGAATATATTCTTATATAACTTGGATAAAAAAAGACTTACAAGTTTCTGTAGTGTTATATAAAAACTGATTAATATAAACCTTGTTAGAAATATACTCCTTTATTGTCTAATATTTAATCAGGCTAGAATTTCAGGATTGATGTTAGATTTTACCTTTTTGTGGCCTCTGGACTCCATACAGGACTTAGACAAAGGTGATCAAATTTGATGAGCTTTGGACAAATTTAATTGTAACTGACACTACAATTAACCAATTGAAATAAATATGAGTAATATTTGTCAAATAATGTGTTCATTTTTTAATGAATATAAATGTCCCATTAATAAAATTAAAATCACATTTTAAAATAATTAATCTCATTTATTCATTCTATTTAAACATTATTATGCAATTAAATATTATGAGTGATTTAATTAAATCTAAAATTAGACAAGTAAAAAATGTCAATATTAATATTTAGGTTAACTTTCAACTAAAATATTAATAATTAGGTGGTAGGTGTTGTACCATATCACCACGACACTAAACAAATTTGTATTGTATCAAGTAGGAAACATCCGGACGAATGGGTTTTAGTAATGACAATAATTCCCATTATTACTATTTTTACTAATTGATAAATAGCCCAAAGGAGGTTGGGAAAAGGGGGAAACACCCGAGGAGGGAGCTGCTAGGGAAGCTTGGGAAGAAGCTGGGATAAAGGGAGAAATTGGAGATAGGTTGGGTGACTGGCCTCACGACAAGATGAATAAGAAAGGGATTGTTAAGGGTCACTTTACTTTTTTCAGTTTGAAGGTGACCCAGGAATTTGAAGACTGGCCAGAGAAAGAGATTAGAACGAGAAAATGGGTAATATTTCAATCTTTTGAATTTATAGACTGTTATATTTGATAAAATATATAGGTGGATGTAGCTGAAGCTGCTGAGTTGGTACGTTGGAAATTTATGAAGAAGGCTCTTTTAGAATTTCAAAAACTTTAAAATATGGAACAATAAAATTGGATGTTTATTAGCTTGTAGTTTAAAATAGAGTCATTATATAGTTAATCCACTTGGATTTTGTGGAATTATAAATTCAATAATGTGTGTATCTACTAACAGAATCAAGGTATAACATATTTGGAAATAGTTTTATATTTCATATTAATTTTTGAATTTAAATCAATAACCAAACAATTCCATGAAACGCAGTCCAATTTCGAATAATTTAAAATTTAGATTCCAATTCGGTAGTCTTCAATACCACAAACTGATCATATCCCGAATATTCTGGCAAATTCAATTCATACTCTTTAGCCATATCACTAAAAGAATAAATTAACATGAATGGCCCTGTAAATATTATTAGTAACTTACGGAGGGATGAATCTACCACCCAAATAATGGTACTTCCCACTAAAGAATTTGGCACATAATTTGGGTGCTGTTAATGAAATAAGCATGGCTGGCATAAAGTAATTCTCACTTTGAGCGCTGGGCTCTAAACTATAGTTAATAATATAGTATTATTTGATTGCAATATTGATTTACCCTCATCAATTGCCCAACCTGATGGTACATCAACTAGAAAAAAAGATTAACATTATTAAATTATAAAAATAGGACAACAAATCTACTCGAAATAACGGGTAATTGAGTAGTCTTCAATAACTATGAATCTATTGTAAAAAATTTGAAATTATTGACAAAAATTGTTATTATTACTTGAATGTAAGGTCCAAAAGGAGATCTGACTTCACCAGAAAAGCTAAAACCTAATAAAAGTTATATTAAAAACTTGTATGAAGATCAATATTTAAGAAGTGTTCACCAAATATAGCATCTACTACTAATTCGTAATGCTTATCGATGGATTTGATATCTATTTCAGTTTGAATTGGAATATTTAAATGTTTGCATTGTGTTGTCAAATTCTATATTTCAATCAGTAATGTAACATATTTTAATAAATATATTACTTTGAATAAGTCTTTAGAACTAGGTTTAGGATAAATAACTACAGGATCATAACCAAAGTGTTTAAGATGTCTAGCACATACGAGACCTATTTCAACTTAATTCATAAATCAATCAACTTGAATTGGTATTTACCATCTCCACCATTATTGCCAGGTCCGCAAATCAAAACTACCTTTTTAAAATTTTGTTTCCGAAATGCGTGATGAATAGACTGAGCACAACTTAACCCAGCTTTATTGGAAGCTTTTAAATAGGTGTTGAAAAAAATTAGTAGGGAAATTTACCTAATTCCATTAATTGATCAATGCTGAAACCGCCTCGTCCCATTAATTCATTGTCGATAGTTTGACTAAGTTTTGAGGATAGGAACTGTATTGTAAGTAAGGTAAAATTAGTTCAATATTATAATTGTATTGATTAGTTACTCTTAAACTCATTTTAAAATATAATTTTTATGAAAATATTAGAGAAATTGAAATTAGAACTAACAATCCAATTAAAAGATTATAATACAATAATTAATTATAAAGATTTTGAAATTTATGAATATGAAAATTTATGACGTCAATCTTAAATTATCAAAAAAATGTTTCAATCAAATTTTGACTTAAAAATAAAAATATAAAGTAAAATATTGAAATAATTATAATAAATTGTTAAAAATTTATTAATTTTGGATAATCAAAGGTAAAAGTAAAATAGTTGGGAGAGATGCTATCTAACAACTGAATTGGATTGTAATATTACAATATCAAATTCAAACTAAATAACAATTTGAAATATATGCTAGATAATAATACACTGATTTTGTTAATGAATTAATTGGGTAGAAATAATTCAAAAATATTAAATATATCGTTATCATACTAGCCCTTCTAAAAAAATTGTTTATCCATTTAAAATAGGAAAAGAATTCAATGTTAAATTATAGGCATACAATACAAGTGCTAGCTGAATATATTATATAAATTCATGTTAAAAGTAATTGGTTGAATGCAGTATTATATCAAATATTATAGTTAAAAAAATTATTTATAATGTTTCAACTTAAAATTACAAAAATCATAGATAATTTTTTAAAATGTTATCAATTATTTGACCACAAAAGTGTTAAAGTAGTAAGAATTTTTTAGCAAGATATGTATTCAATAATCAAAATATTTTTTAAAAATTCATTAATACTCAACATCAACAATAATAATAGCAATAATCAATTTAATTAGTATTAACTAGTTAAGAATTGAATTTATTCAATTAAAAAATATATATGATATATTTTCATCACTTCTAAAGTACTATCTTTGATTTCTCTCACTATTGCCAGGTTTACATGTAACTATGTCCCCATAATGATTTCCCATCAATCGCATAGTAAAATGTCCATTTACGATATTGCATGCATTTGACTTTGGTTCGGCTATAAAATTCCAAGTACAGTAACTATAATTAGTCAATTTCACCGTATCACCACTGGAACTAAGAAATTTATTGGTGGCAAGATTCTCCAGAGTAAATCTATAACCGGAGGCTCCTACCTTCAAATATCTGTAACCCTCATCGATCTCTTCGAGATTCCATGCAGTCGCCGTAATGGGTGGGTTCTGGTCTGGATTTGTAAAAACTAATCCATATTCGTCCTTATAGTTTCATAAATTTTGTCAATTTCAATATTCATTTTGACCATTTAATAAATATATTAAAGATTGTGTTTTTTGATATGAACTTGCTAATGCTCTAGTTGAATAATAATTTTGAGTTTCAATATAAATATAAATATATATAAATTAACATTTAATTATCTGATTAAATCTTATAAAATGGTTTAATATTATTGATTAGTTGAATCTATTAATTAAAATTAACTAATTTTTGATCAAATTAACAGTCTCCAGTTTTTTTGATAATGTTAAAAATATTGGAATATCTTTTCTAAGAATTGATATAAAATATGATATTCTGCTATAACATTAATATAAACATAATTGTATTTAATGAATCAATATTAATTTACATGATAGTTAGATTATAAGTTCATACATATTTAAATAAAATTGTTTTCAACAAATATATTTGCAGTTTTTATGAATTCAAATGATTCACTCTTGCTTAAAAGGACTTATATTGATTATACTAACTAATTTCAAATTGTGAATGAAATACAAAGAATGATAATAAATTTAATATTGAATTTATTTATTCTTTATGAATTTCAAAATTTTACAAATAATAAAATCCCAAATTCAACCTAAGTGTCAAATTAACCATACTCATTTTTGATGAAAAAATTATTATTGTGAGAATAATATGACAAAATACATTTACATAATCTAAAATGAATATTAGATCCCTTGTATTAAAAGCAATATATAATATTTTAAATACATATCATTAGAAAATATATATAATATAACAAAAAATCTTTACGTTTATTACATATATCAATTCAAATATATTTCAGGGACAAATTGGGGTTAAATTTTTGATCATCCATGAAAAATTAAAGGTGATAATTGTGTTCTGAATATAAACCTATATAAAAAGTAATGAAGTGCATGTTTTCAAAAATTAATTTTAAATACTATACAATATTATTAATAAATTATATCAAGGATATCATTTGTGGTAAATAGTTTATTCAAATATGGTTGTGGTAGCTATGGATAATTATTTGGGCACAGTTCTAAATTGCCATTTTTGAGTACATGTAGAATCTAAAGGTTTGCAAGCTGCTTCATCTCCATCGTTACCCCCACACAATTCCACGACGAAATGATCATCTTCTGCATTGAAAATGTTGAAACCACCCGATGCCGAATCTGCTTGGATTTTCCAATTAGTGGGATTCTCACTACTCAATTCCAATTCATGGTCATCATTCATACTGAGATATTGGTTGGTAGCTCGATTAAAGAGATGGAAGTGATTGAGCTCAGGCTCGGAGGATTCTACCCTCCACAGTTTGAATCTTTCTTCAACCCTATTTGGGTCCCGTCCAATTGGTTTGGGTGAGCTATCTTGATTGGGATTCACAGATAACGATAACCCATATTCTCGATTGTAAATTTCGTAAAATTGGTCTGAATGAATAGACATTGTAATAATATTATACAAACTTAATCCAACTTTTTAAATATAATTGAGAGATTTTCCAGTGATTTAATTAAAGTATTAGATAAGTTTATATATTTATATGTTTTGAATTATTGGATTAAAACTTATGAAATAATTTGAACATCATAATATGTAAAAATAAACCTTCAAAATAAAATTCAATTAGCTCTATTCAGTATTCTCTTCATCATTTAGAATCATAATGATGTAAATTATATCTAATATCAAAGCTGAATAACTTTGAAATTAAATCATTTACCGATTAGATATAAATTTTGAGTTTTAATGAGAATATATTAACACGTCTTGAGAAAGCCGTGTCCGGAATAGTATAAGCAAAAGGGAGAGATCTAGGGAATTCCAGGTAAAGGTTAGGGAGATAGGGGGTTTATTGGTTTAAGCCAAATAGCTGGGAGGACCCAGATCGAACTCCTTCTCTGTAGTATAGCTCTGTTTCTGGGTTCTATATATAGTGCATAGAGTAGTAGGTTTCTGGAGTTTTCTGGAGGGTTGTATCATTAGCTGATTAAAGGATAGGGTTGAAGTGGTTGGTCACATGAGGGGGGGAATGACCCTTATATTCAGTTGAAGTAAGCATATTACGTGGGAGGAGAGTCACCTGACTCGTGACAATACCGGGGGGTTTTAAGATTGGATGTCCTCATCC
>JNEM01013880.1:0-15781 GCA_000697335.1 Conidiobolus incongruus B7586 | reverse complement strand
AAAATATATTCTTATAGATAATAATAATTAATATAATTATTTTATTTCTAAGTTAATTTATTTATAAAAACAAAAAAATTTAATTTAATATTTATTTTTTATTGGTTATATTAATTATAAGTATATTATTACTTTATATTAAAAAAACTTGATTGAAGCTATTATTTCCTTTATAAAACAAAAAATAAAAGATATAATATAATATATAATAAAGAATAATCTATAATAAAAATATATTTGATATTTGGAAAGTAATCTTTTTTATTTAAAGTTATTATTTTATTATATACAAAATAAAACAACTTATATATTTATTGCTATATAGATATATATACCTATTTTTTATAATTTTATTTCTTTTGATATATGAGATTATAATTTAAAAAAGGAATAAAAAGAGAAATTAATGAAAATATCAATATTAATAATAATAAGCTAAATATAATTAATATATATAATAGCTTTACTAATTTAAATAAATTAAAAATAATAATATTATTATAAATTAATATTTGGTTAATTATTTTAAATATATTCCTTTTGATTATATTTAGTTATATAATAAAAATTATTTAAATAAAATATTTTTTTAAAATCTCTATATTAATTATAATCTTTATTTTAAAAGTTATAATTTTTTTATAATTATTATAATTCTATTTATTATTCTATAATTTCATTTAAATATTATATCTTTTTTGAAAATCTTAAGGATAAAGAAAAACTAAATATTATTTTTTATTATTTTTTTATATTTTGAAAACTTTTATTTAATTAAAATAATAAAAGATGAAAATTTTTATTATTTTATTTTTTTTTATTTATGATATTTAAATCAATATAATGAAATTAATTATATTATAAAAAAGATATCAGAGTTATATTAAAGCTTTAAAAACTAAATTATCTTTTATTTTAAGAGTATTAACTAGTTATAAATAAAAAATAATATCTATTATATAATTTACTTTTTGGAACTTATTTAATATTTCTAAATTTATAAATAAAAGTTTTTAAATAATTAAATATTTTATTAAATATTTTTAATAAATTTATATAATTTTTCTTTTTAAAATATAGATAAAGATATATATTTGAAAAAAAAGCATTTAATTTATTAAAGCACAAAGATTTACGATTTTTTTATATCTTAATTAACTAAGTATAATTTTTATTAAATATAGTTAAAAATAGTTTTTATTATTATTATTAATATTAATAACAGATCAAGATAAAAAAAATAAAGCTTAAAAATAGTTTTTTTACTAATAAATTTATATGAGATTTAATATAAAATAAAAATCAATTAATAAATATAAAGTAAAGTTATAAGGAAGTAAAATACAAATATAAACCCTTAACCTTATTTTTATAATCTAAAAGAGAAAATTTGTAAATTTTATGAATCAAAAAAATTGGTAGGTTCTTTCTTTATTATTAATTTTTTTGATTATTTTGGCTAGGTAATTAATTTTTTCCAAAACCAAAATTGGATAAACAAAAAATCAGAAAAAATGGGATAAATTTAAGTAGGCCTAATATATCACTATTTTAGTATTAGTTTGTTTGATTTGCCAATTTTGATGATTATTAGATTTTTCAAATTTAATTTATTTAAGATTAATATTCCAATAATATTTATTTCCTTTATATATTTAATTGTAAATTTTAAACAATTACAGATCTATTCAAATTAATTTTAAAAAGAATCATAACAAATAATATCAAAAATCAACCTTTCATAAAACCTGTTACTAAAATATTTGAGGATCATATATAAAAGAATAATAATTAATAAATGAATTAAACCTTCTCAATGTAGAATTATGTATAATTGTTATTTATATTCCAAAATATTAACTGTTTCATTAAATATTAATTGAAATGATGATTTTGCTGATTTCATTTTTTAACTAACATTGTAATTATTATTTTGCATCGTTTATTTATTCAAGTTATTTTCAGTTTATATTAATTTGTATCATTTAGTAGATATTACATCATTAATTTTAGCAACTATATTCTTTTGTAATAATAAAAAAATAAATAAATCGTTATTGTATATATTGATTTAATATTTGAATAGTAATAAATATGTAATTCTAAATTTTTCAAATGCAAAAGTAATCTATTAATTGATCAAATTACTCAATTAATATTTTATTATCAAAATTTTGCAGTATTATTTCCATAAATCTTTGCAGATTTCAATTTTACGCTTTAATTATTAATATGTACCCCTTAATTATTAATTTTGAGGTAATTAATGAAATTTTTATCTAATCATCCTCAATTATTATTATTATTTGCATCTCAGACATAAACTTATATTTTTCCATAAAAATTAATATTCCAACTTTTATTGAATATTGAATTTCAAAAAATTATTATAACATATAATATATATTAGAAGATTGCAATGTATGAAAATTAATAAAAAAATTAATTTAAATTTGAAGAGCATATTATATTAATATATATATATATATATATATTAAACTTCGAATTAAACAAATATTATATAAACTATCCAGAAAAAATTATTAAAAATTCTGTCGCAAATTGAATACTGCAATCAATTTGAATATATTTATAAAGAAATAATACATTTTAGTTAAATTCTATTACATGATGATATCTTGATATTAAGAAAATAACTATTTCTTTACAAATAATAATTATGTTTATAAACTATCAATATTTTTAGCTAATATGTAACACTGATTTAAGATCATTTAACTAATATTTAATTAAAATTTGGTCAAATTCTTTTAAACTCTTAATAATAGTTATAGGTAGAAAAAAAATATAGCTGAAAAAATATCTAGTTAAGATAAAATATTGTTGAAATTTATAATACCCATTTAATGATATAAATTGTTGATGCAAATCTAGTTTAATTAAAATAATATTTATTACAAAATTGTTATCAAAATTTTTGATATTGAAAGAATATATTAACTAATAACTACCTCAACGATTAGGGAAGAATGCTCTAAAGATCGCAACTGCAATTTGTTTCAAAAATGGCCATATATACCTAGCTATAAACGCGTAAACTTTATCAAAGTGAGTTACAGTTAAGTCCAGTATCTTCTTTGTGGTGTTCACAATAAATTCGAAGATTGGCTTCACGAAACCTGGTGGCTGAGGATCAGCATTCTGTGCTAATACTGGAGAGATGAAGATCAGGCAAAAGACAAGGGTAAAGAGAAATCCTACACTCTGGAAAATTTGATTCGATGAAGTTTTCATTATTAATAACGAAAGATGATAATTTGAAATTTGTTTAATAAGAATATCATATTGATTGTAGAGTAGAAAATTACTTATATTTATATTGAATACTGATTATGAGGTGATATTTATTGCATGAATCATTAATTAATAAAAATAGTTTTTTATATATACTGAACCAAATTTAATATGTATCACTAATATTATTGATGCAAGTTGAAGGGTATTTCTTAATATAGAGAAATTGTACTGAAAATAAGTGAATCATATATTGAGTATAATTAAATAATTTGAGGTATATATAAATTATTTTAAACCTTAACCTTGTAATTAATTACTTATAAGTTGATTGTGAAAATTGTTGTTAAATAGGTAAAATTATAATTGTATCAGATAATAAGAAATTTTGCAGAATTGAATAATGTAATAACTTACAAATATACTGTTTCAGTTTTATATTTCATTTTTTATATATTGAAAACACTGTAAATATTCAAATTTATAAATTACTTGTAATCAAATAATAAATATATCATGAATATTATCTATCATTGAATATTTTAATAAACGATTGAGAACTTTAGTTTATCTTATGAGGTTCTATTAATTAAACGGAATAAAAATAAATTCATTTTCCATATTTATTAAATTTTGATTCATTAAAAATTAATTTTCAACTAAAGTGTATTCAATGTTTGGTTGATTTTGCATTTAATTTACTATTTTGAGGATTTCAAGTTGTTTAAGAATAATGGTTAGAGCATGCGCCAAATACCACTTGGTTGAAATGCTAGATGACAAATATTTGTACGCTCCTGGTTTCAAAGGCATTTATGCATCAAATTTTGAGAGATTAAAATATATTCTATTTATAAAAATATTATTGTTAGGTCAAATGATTTTAAAACCATAGCATAGTCAATGATTTTAGAAAATATATCTTTTAAATATGTTGTGAATCGTTCACTAGCAAAATAAAAATATTATCATTAAATTATTTCTAATTAAACATATAATTATACATATTTATTATTTAATTTATTTCATAGATCAAAATCTCATCCTAATACAAAATATTTCCTTAACATAAAATATTTTAGTTTAATAAATTTGAAAAAAAAATTTAATTCATTATTATATTTTGTTAAGAATTTGATAGTAGGAATATAGTTATTAAAAATTAATAAAAATTCAGAATTTATTATATATTATTATGTTTATATTAATGGTAATGCATCATTATAATCTCCTATTAATAAATCAAATAATTTTGATTAATATGATAATAAATTCTTCTATAATCATATAAATATCACAAGATATATAATCAATTTAATAATGGTATTGAAATATTTTTAAATCGATTATTTCATAAACAAATTAAATTTTTATAAATTTAAATTCAAGATTTTGATATATATTTACATATCAACAATATTTTGGAAAAAATATCATATATATTAAATATTAATATTTATTCTAATCAAATAATACAGTAAAATTAATTATTTATTATTTTTTTTTATTTATAATTAACATATATAATGTTTGTAATAAATATGATATATTAAAGTTATTTGATTTAAATCATCAAAATAATATATTCAACCAAAAGGTTCAAAGATAAATTAATATTTTTTATTAAGAAATTGGGAGTGAAGTGAAATATAATATGTTAATACTATATTATATATTATTGTAAATTTCAACATAGTTGTTTTTTATATATAATTATTATATTACTTTGTAATTTAAATAATGAGAATTTTTTGCAATTGAAAAAAATAAACATTTTAATATATAAAAAATAAAAATAGATATATAATATAAAATTAATTATTTCCTTTATTTCTAATAACTTTTTGGTATATTTTTGGTAAATATCTAATACCTAAAAAATAGTTCTTTTTATTAAAGACTAAAATTTGATATTTCACTAACTAATTAAATTTTTTTGTAAAAATTTTCTTTCTTATAAGCTAGTTTTTTAATTACATAAAACAATTATAATCACATAGGTTATAATCTAAAGAATATACTAGATATGATAGTTTTTTCAAGTTATTTTTAATTAGAAAGTTTTTCATAACTTTAAATTTATATATTTTATATTTATCATGCAAAATAATAGGTTTTGTCAAATTATATTGAGAATAACAATTAAAAATAGTTTTATTTAAAAAAGAAATATAAAATTTACTATTAATTGATTTTCTTTTAAAAATTAAATAAAAGTTACATATGTTATTAGAATTTATTATAATAATTAACATTTATATATCAATAAAATATTTATTTAAAGAAATTTATAAAGAGGTTTAATTTAACTTATTCTAACATTTTAATTTATATTTTAGTAAAGGATTATACAAAAGAATTTAAAGTTTATTAATTATAATAATTTACTACAAAAACTTTAGTTTCTAGTGATACCTTAATAATTTTTGTTTAACAATAACTACTCTAGCTTTTTTAAGCTTTAGTTAAATTATAAAGTCTTTATTTTATATTTTTATTAATTAATTTTAATTTAAACTATAATATATAAAATATTTATATAACTAATATTAAAATATCTTGATAATTCTCTAACTGAAATAAAAAAATACTTTTTAATATATTTTTTCAATTTATTAACAATTAGAAAAATAATAGTAAAAATTAATTTTTTAAATTTTGACAGGTTTTAAATAGTTTCTCTCTTAAACTTAAAGTAATTTACTTATTAATAAATTGTTAATTTAAATAATATTTCATTATTAAAAGCTATTTATAAATTTTAAATGATTTTAGAGGGTTTGTGGTTAAGTTTTACTAATATTAAAATAAAAAACTTTTGATGGTTACTATTTAGTTTAAGTATAATTAAATTAAACAATTATTTTTAAAAAATTATTATATATATATATATATATATAATTCAAAACTGTTTATTTTCCTATTTGTTTTGTATATATTTTTTTATTTGAAACTAATATATGTTTGAAAAATCAGGAATTAAAAATTTCCCATTTTTTAATTCTATGGTAATAGATTATATTATTCATAGAATTAATATCAAGCAAATTTATAAAATTTCTATATAATTTCAATTTAATAAATTATGTACAAATTGACAATATCAACTTTTAAAAATTAAATCATATTTAAAATTATTAAAGAATTATTTTAAATAAATTGAAAAATAGCATATTATAAATATCTGTGGAAATAATAGAGTAATATTATTTTTAAAATAAATAAAAAATTACAAACTTGATTGTATTAATTCAAAACTTGGAATTTAATGAAAATAGATTGTTATGCAATAATTGATGTTCTGTACCCTTTCAAATTTCATTAAATTATATTGAGATTTTCTGATTATTCAATCACAAAAATTAATATTTATATATTGTCCAATTGATAGATTTTCATGAATTATAGTATTCTTATATTACACATATTATAAATACTTCTTATTTAAATAATTGATTGATAGTTTGCCAAATTTAATGTCGAATATCCATATAACGTAAATAGTGATTTTATATTCAAAATACAAAGTGAGAAAAATATTAAATATTAATAGATGAATGTTTTAATAGTTTATTCAATATCTAGTAAATAACAAAATTGATATTTAAGAATATGATATTAGTTTGAATAGGCGCTAATTATGAAAGAATTTAATTGTTAAAATTGAAAATGATAATAATTAAATTTTTCAAGTTAATCAATACATCGATGTTGCTTTTGATATAAAATTAACAACTATTAGTTACTCTGGTTTCCTTTCTCCCCATTGTTCTTATTAAAAAAAGCGTTCTTAAGAGCATTAAAACCAGGTTTAAGCATTTTGTTAAAGGTGAAATTCCAAATTTCTCCTCTCTTTTCCCAAATTTTTTGTACTAATTTTTTACCTTGATCACTAATAAATTTGATCGCAGTATTCATTAAATTTCCTTTGCCACCAGAGTTAGTTGGTTGGGGATTATTGGAACTTGATGTAGTTGTAGGCTTCAATTGCGAATTGCTCGTAGATTGAGGTGTTGGCCTTAATTGAGAGTTATCAGTAGACTGAGTGGTTGTGGGTCTTAAACCAGAATCATTAGTAGAAAAGATAGTTGTGGGTCTTGATCCAGAATTATCAGTAGACTGTGTAGTCGTGGGTTTTGATTCAGCATCAACAGTAGACTGAATTTTGCCAGATCTTAATCCAGAGCCATTTTTATTCGCATTAGGAATTATTGAAGAACAAATTGAATTATCAGAGGAGGGCTTCAACTGAGATTCATCTGTAGAAGGAACTAAAGTGTTGGTTAAATAGCTTGGAGGACTGGAATTCAAAAAATATACTGGCTCTCTTTCACCACTTAAAAAAACTCGATTATTGTTATCTTTTACAATCTTTTCATCAATCGAAGGATATCCATTTAATCCTGGTTTGACTTGATTAAAATCATGTTTAGCTGATTGAGCATAGTTATCGTCGTTAAAGGATGCAGCAGATCCTAATAAATTTAAAGCTAATATGGTCGATATAAAACTGGAGCTGGAAGAAAATTTCATTATTGTATATATATTAAATCTAATGAAAATTTTTTATTCAAAGTTCCTTATTTATATATATTAAATATCTATCAATTTCGAATGCCAGAGACATAAATGACTAAATGAATGATTGTTCAAATTAAAGCATCATGACTTAAAATACTTGATATCCATTATGATAATGCACATGAAATTGCTTAATATACCATTAATCAATAATCTGATTAAAAATTATTATAATTCATTAATATTAAATTTAATATAAGTATATTCAAAATTTGATTTACAATCATTTGTTTATTATAAGCTCACTTCGATATATATACATATATATAATTTCGATGTCTTCAAGCCAAAATATATATTGTTATATTCTTTAAATCAATATTTTGAAAAATAATTTTACTATGAAGCAATTTCCCTTTATGTAGGATAAATTAATTTAATGAATATAATCAAATTTATTTCGTTAAATCATGTCTTAACATTCTGTTGGAGCTGAAAATAATCAATGTATTGAAATTATTGCATTTATAAAGATACTTTACTTAAATGTTATTTTTAATCAATTGATTATATAATAATTTAATTGGACTATATATTTATTTAAACCATTATCAATAAAAAATATATTCTTTAATATTTTATATCGATTTAACTATTAATAAGACATCAATTTATTATTTTCAACCTAATATCATCAATGCTATATATACCTTATTAAAATTAGTAAACTATTTATTTGGATAACGGTTCCGACGATGTTTATGAATCAAATCTTAATATTCGATAATACTATTAAAAAATCAAGTGATTATTTGTATTTTTGAATCAGTATCCTTTCAAAATCAAAAATATTAACATATATTGAGCTTATAAATTCAAATAATATTTTTCTCTAAATAAAAAAAAATAAACTATTGATAATTTTTAATATTAAGTGTATTCCAAATTAGGTAATATAATTCATTTCATTTTCAAATTATCTAAAATACACTCTATTCAATGAAACAAATTGACATAAGTACTTAAAAGTTTATCGTTATGTAAACAATATGAATAAATCATGGTATAAAGAAACAACCCTAGTATTATGCTATTAAATCATACAATTAATCATCTATTTATTCATAATAATGATAGTTTAATTTAAACAATGTGTTTTCATATATTATAACATTATTAAGTTAAATTTTATAAAAATAGTGAAAAATGAATAAAATTTTTGAATATAAGCTATAAATTTTATTACTTTGAATAGAATCAAAGATATTTTCGTATAATTCGATTTTTAAGATTTGAAACACTAATATATCTCCCTTAGAATATAGATATTATCAATATCATTCTAAAATTCATAAACCAAATTTTCAAATGACAATTAAATTCAATGTATTAAAATCCTATTAAATTCATTATAATATTTTAATATTTAATTTTAAATTAACATAATTAATTTAATCATATTGCTGTATTTCAAAATTCTTCATTCCTTCTAGTTTGATAGCTAAACCAATATTATTTCTATTTTAAGCTGGCTTTGTTAGTCTATAATTGAAGGATACTCTTTGTTCTCTTTGTTTTCTTTATTAGATTTTATCCAAACCCTATATCATTCATTGATTCAATTATTTAAACCCAACAGTGATAAAGATGGAGAAAAGGTTTTTTTTATTTTTGGATATTCTACTACAATGCCTCAACAGTAAGTTTTTAAACCTATAATCCCAATACATTAAAGAGCAAGATTAATAAATAATTCACTAAATTATATTTTGAGTACTTTTTTAACTACAATCTTTATTTATAAAACTTAATATAAAAACACAACATTAATTGGTGGAGAATCTAAGTAACTGTTAGATTTTGTGAAAGAATATTGATTTAAACATTACAATTACATTAATTTTAGTGACAATACAAAAATATTACAACTTATATATCTTATTATATTATTACTATTATTACATTTAAAAAAAAAGAAGAAAATAATTTTAAAAAATATATAAGAAAATTATAGCTGAAAAAAATCAAAAAGAATTTGAATTAAAACCATCTTCATCTAATACTTAAATTATTAGTTTTGCTGGATTAAAAACTTTGAATGTTATTATAAAATTAATATTATAGGCAATTAATAGTTTATCTAAAGGAATATAGATTTTAGTTGATCAAGCAAATAAAGAAGATAAAGAAAAAAAACACAAAGAATAAATTAGAGAAGAAAGGTTAACTTATTCAAAGAAGTATATTCAAGAGATTCAAGAAAGTCAAGAGAATCAAATGTTTTTGAAGATAAACTTATTTCAAAAGGTAACCCTTCTAAATGCTAATTTTATAAATTATTCTATAATAAAATAGAAGATGGCAAAACTATTAGAAATTATAAAAGACTTAAAAAGAGAGATTATCCAAATTTTAAAAGTGGTAACAATTATAGATTTTATATTAAGAAGATTAAGACTATTATATAAATAAATCAAGATAATTTTGAAAAAATAATCTAAGGTTTTAGATTAGTTACAATTAATAATTTTGAGATATAGATTTAGTTACCTAATATAAAAGAAATCAAAACATAGAAAGTGTTTGAATAAGAATTTATTAAATGATCTAAGTTTAACAACTAGAGAAATCTGAATTCAAATCTAAAATAATTAAAGATAAACTTGAATAAATCTACAAATGACTTTGTAGATAAAATGGTTGTAAGATATAAAAACCTTAATAATTTAAATATTATCAATATCTATATAGTTATTCTAAAGAGGTTAAAAAAGATATACATTTATTTTTGAACCATTTTTATAAAAATATTATAGATTGGTTATTAGAAAAACTAAAGCAAAAAATTTACAAAGCAGAAAAAATTTTAACTGAATAAAAATAGGCATAGCTTACTAAATGAAAAGATTTAAAAAATTTAAATGCTAAAGAAAAAACAACTTGAGTAATTATAAAAGTAATACAAACTAAGTAATAGTTACCAGACAAAATTATAGTAATATAACTAATTACAACAAATATAATAGTATTAAACTAGGATATAATATTTTAGTTAACTAGGTTATATATATTGTAATTATACAATGGTTAAAAATTCTCAAGCAATAATAGTATAAATAGACTATAACTGTAACCAATAATTAAATACAGTAGATAGTTAAAAAATAAAACCATTTTTAGTTAATGATGATGAGATTAATTCTAATCAATGTTAAATATCAATAATAATTTTAGTTAGAAATAAGACAGACCCTAAAAAATTTAATAACTTTAAATATAACACTAGTGATTTAGATTCTAATAATAAAGATAAAATGGATCTTGAATATAAACAGGAAACATTAGAAGAAATGCACAAAATACTAGGATAGATTGAATAAGCTATGATAGCTAAACTTAAGAAAGAAATTACTAACAAAAAAAAGAAAAAATAACTATATTAATTAAAAAAACCTAATAGATCTTCTAGTGTAATTAATTATCTAAAGACACAAATAGCAATTATAAATCAAAGCACAACTAACTAACAATTGATCCCTCTTAGCAACTTAAATAATAAGTCAATATTTTTAATTAATCTAGAAGTTATATCATTAGTTATTTTAAATATATTAAACCTTAAAGAGATTAATAAAGAAATTAAAGAATAAGAAAAGGAAATTTTGAGAAATATTTTAATATCTCAAGAAGATTATAATACATTTTTAAACTTACAAGCAGAAAAATTAATGAAAGAAGCTAAAAAGTAAACTCAAAAGAAATGGAAAACACAAAGGAAGCTAAATTTAACTGAGGGTAAAGCTACAAAAGTTTTTAAAGATATGTTGAATTTAAAATATAATATCCCTTTAATTTATTTAATAGAATTATCACTAAGAATCTATACTAGCTTATTTAAATTAGCAAATCAACAAAAAGAGATAACTAAAGACTAAGTTAAATAAATAACAGCTATAGTATTTTAAGAAAAATATAAACAACTAGAAATTTAATTTGCTAAGAAAAATTCATAAGCAATCATTCTGAGATTTAATTTTAAAAATAACATTAGGATAAATTTCACAACAATAGAAGATATCCTAATACCAACACATTTAAGAGTTGTAATTAAAACAAAATTAATGACTATATCCCTAAAAGGTATCTATTTAAAAATTGCTCTATAATCAAGATTAGCAATTAAAAAAACTTTTGATATTAGTAGAAGAGTAATTAATTTAAACTTTATAAGATTAAAATAATTTTTATTAAAAACTCTAACAAACCTCATCTAGTTTTAGAAATTGAAAAAGTTGTACAATTAATATATGAAAAATTTGAACAACCTGAAATTATTGAAATTCTTTTATCAATAATCCTATTTATAGAAAAATAGGATCAAGATTTAAGTTTTACAAATTATATTCCTTTTTAATTTAGTAAACTTAGAGGTTACCCTTTAATTTATTATTTTATAAATAAAATAAAGGTTACAGCTTTCATTGATTCTAGTAATAAATCTATTATAATATATAGTTAAGTTATAGAGATAGTAAATTTACAAGAATAAATAATTTTATCTAGTATACAATTAACAGTTATAAACACCACTATAAAAACAATAAGTGGGATAAGAGACATTTATATTTAAGTAAGAGAAATCATTATAAAAGATAAATTCTTAGTGATAGATAACCTTAATTTACTTATTATTCTTAGTTATAACTAGTTAGATAAAACATATGCTATAGTCAATTATCTTTTCTAAATGATAAAGATAAAGCAAGGTAATAAGGAAGAAACTATAGAAACAATAACTAAAAACCTACTTAGAATAAAAAAAAATTTAAACACCCTATAATTCAACAACTTAAGTTAGTTGTTTTAACTGAAATTACTTCTCCAATCAATAATAGAATAGATTTAATTAATATCAGAACTTTTACTGATAAAGAATCCATTATTAGTCTTTTAACTAAATTCCTAAATATACTATATATAAACCTTAAGAAAGTAAAGAAAACAATAGAAATCACTTATCAAATCAAGTTAATTGATAAAAACATAACCCCTATCAAATAGAAAATAGGATAACTTCTATAAGCAAAATTAAAATAGCTAGATAAAGAATTACAATCAATACTAGATAATAGTATTATTCAAAAGTTAAATTCACCATAGGTATTTTAAATTATATTAGTTTTTAAAAAGGATAGAAAAATATAATTATATATTGATTATAGAGAATTAAATAATTTTACTATCAAAAATACTTTTTCTTTACCCAAAATCAATGAATTGCTTGATTCCTTAAATGGGGCTATTATTTTTATTATATTAGATTTATTCTTAGGTTATTAACAAGTACCAATAGGTATAGAGTTAACTTTATTAATAGGATTTAGTTTATACACTAATTATTTTACTTTTAAAGTGATACCTTTTAGTTTATCAAATACACCAGGAATATTTTAATTTATGATAAATAATATAATAAAGGAATTTTTTTATGATTTTATTGTAATTTACTTAGACAATATCATAATTTACAGTTGTATCAAAGAAGATCACTTAATTCATATCTAAAAAATACTAGAACAATTAGAAAAACACCAATTATGTATTAGTCTTAAAAAATATTACTTTGTATATAATTCAATCAACTATTTAAGATATATTATTAGTAACAAAAGATTAGAAACTAATCCCTTTAAGATACAACAAATTAAAGATTAGCTTAAACCTAACAACACTAAAAAGGTAAGAGTATTCTTAAACTTTATTAATTATTATAGATGCTTTGTTAAAGATTTTTCTAAAATAGCTTAATCCTTAACTAAGTTAACTAAAACTAATAATACCTTTAATTTTAATGAACAAGTTAAAAAGAGTTTTCATTAGCTTTGTAATTTATTAATCTCTGTTCTTATTCTTAAACTACAAAATTTTAATCTTGAATTTGTTTTGTAAATAAACAATTCAGGTATAAAAATAGGTGCTCTACTTACCTAATTATATCTAAGAGATAAAAAAGAATTAGTTATTAACTATTATTCTAAGAAATTTAATAAAACCAAGTTAAATTACATAACTATCTATAAAAGAGCATATATATTTATTTTAGTGATAGAATATTTTAAACCTTATTTATTTAGATAATATTTCAAAATCCAAACAAATTATACTTTATTTAAAAAATACCTTAAGGCAATAAAAATAATAGATTAACATACTTGTTGGTTATAAAATTATAGTTTTATGATTTTAAAATAGAATATAAACTAGGTAAAGATAATATACTAACAAATATATTAAGTAAATAATTAGTTGAAACTATATCAATAGTTGAAAATTTTACTGAAATAGATTACAAACCTTATATATTAAAGATATACCAGATACTAAAATATAATAAACCACCAAAGTCTTTATTATACAAAACCTTTCTATAATTTCAAAATCAATACAAAAGATATTTAATCTATAATAATAATTTAACTAGAAAAGTAGGAGAACAGATATAAATAATTTTAAAACAACAATATCAAGAAGAATTAACTAAAATATTCTATATAAATAGAGTTCATTGTAGTATTAAAACTTTATTATATCTAATTCAGAAATATTTTTGGTGGTTAAAAATTAACAAGACAGTTTGAGAAGTTATTGCTAAATGTTATATATGTCAAATATTTGATAAAACTATAGAAGAATTATCTTCTAGACATATAGTAAGTAATGAATTGTTTAAATAAATTATATTAGACTTTATAAGACCTTTTGAACCTTTAACTTATGATAATCAATATATACTAGTTGCAACAGAATATTAATCTTGTTAGCTAATAGCTATACTATATAAAACACAAACTATAGAAATAGTTGCTGAATTTATTTACAATTATATTATCTTAAATTTTAAACTTCTAAAAATCATTACAACTGATAAAAGTCTTTAATTTGATTGTGATATTATGAGAAAACTTGTTAAGATACTTTAAATAGAACATTGATTTATATTAGCATATCATCTTTAAGCTAATGGGAGGGTAGAGAGATTCAATAAAATATTATATAAATATTTAGAAAAATTATCAATTAACCATCTAAAAGATTAAGACTAAGAAATTAATAAATTATTGTTTATATACCAAGTGACTCCCTAATCAGATTGAATATCACTTTTTGAAATATTATTTGGACAAGAACCACAATTATTAGAGAGTTCTTTGATTTTAGATGATATATAAATTAAACCTATATTAGAATTAGAATGTTATATAAATTAATAAGAATATAGGGAAAATCAAGTGTTCAAGGAATTACAATTACAAAAGGGTAATGAAATTATTAGACTAAAATACAAAATTAGTAGTTATATTAGGTTACTAAATATAAAAGAAAGAAAGAAAATGCATTAGAAATATAATAGACCTTATATTGTTTTATTAATAAGATCAAATATTATATATGATATAGTCTATGAAAAGTTATATATTGTTATAGAAGGAATACATCAAAATTAATTAAAACAATATTGTAAGAATTATATAGTATGACATAAATATAATTGATAGAGGATTATATCATTTTAAAAAAGGGAGAAATAATGTTGTATTTCAAAATTCATTATTCCTTCTAGTTTGATAGCTAAACCAATATTATTGCTATTTTAAGCTGGCTTTGTTAGTTTATAATCGAAAGATACTCTTTGTTCTCTTTGTTTTCTTTGTTTTCTTTATTAGATTTTATCCAAACCCTATATTATTCATTGATTCAATTATTTACACCCAACAGTGATAAAGATAGAGAAAAAGTTTTTTTTTATTTTTGGATATTCTATTATAATATCTTAATAGTAAGTTTTTAAACCTATAGTCCCAATATATTAAAGAGCAGGATTAATAAATAATTTACTAAATTATATTTTGAGTACTTTTCTAACTATGATCTTTATTTATTAAACTTAATATAAAAACACAACAATATCATAATAAATTCATAGAATTTTGATATATATATAAAT
>JNEM01013879.1:0-12245 GCA_000697335.1 Conidiobolus incongruus B7586 | reverse complement strand
AAAATTTTAAATATAATTAATATTATAATTTAAAAAATTTAATAATCATTAAATAAAATAATATATAATATACAATATTAATTTTGTAATTTAGAAATAAAAATAAAAAATAATAATAAATTAAAACTGAATATATATTATTAAATATTCAAAAATAAAAAATATAATATAAATTTTATATTAACCAAATACTAATAAAAATCTAATGAATTTAATTGAAAAATCATCTTATTTAATTAAAAATAACTATTAAATAATATTTATATTTTTTTAACATAATTAATCACTTATTAAAATAAATTAAATCAAATTTTTTCATATTATTAGTTGAAATTATATTATGAAAAACAAAAAAGATATATTCTTAAATAATAGAGTTATATTTGAAATTGCTGAATTTTATATATAATACTCAAATATATTATTTATTCAATAAAATCAAACCTTGAATAATAAAAATTAAACTAAAAAATCAATTAAATTAATAGTATAATTAAAATATTTAAAAGCCTAATATTATTCAAAAAATTATTATTAGCATAAATCAATGTTTTTTCTTACTGAGGATATTTTCTTGGATTCATATGAAAATAATTGTGTTGGGTTTCGAAATAAACTTTTACAAGAAAGTAATTGCAAAATTCACTTAAAATAAAAAAAAGTCTGAATAAGATAATTTTATCAATAAAAAAGTGGATATATTTAATAATATTTTTAATTTTCAGATGATTAGTGATATAATATTTTTAATTTGTAAAAATAATCAAATAATTATTAAATATTTTTCATCTAATTTTTTAAATAAATTTAAAAATCTAATTGAGATTTTTATCACTAGTTATTTTACTGAATGAAATTATATTATTTGTAATTAACTTGCTAGATTTTGCTTAATAGAATAATTTCAATATCAATGATTAATATAATATTTATAAAGATAACAAATATTTAATATACTAAATTATTTTGAATTTAATAATATCTATCATATAAAAAGTCAAAGAATCATTTTAAAAATACAAGTAAGATGATTATACAATATAACTACTAAAATTCAATCTATCATAATTTTTATTATATATATTTAATATATATTAATAATAGTCTTGAAAAATTATAATTCTAATGAATTCAAATAATGATTATTAAATTTAATATTTAATTGCTATTTTGCCCGATGACATTTGCTTTTTTATTCCATTAAATAAAACTATAATAAATTTAGACATTTTCATATATTTAATATATTTTCAATTTGTTAGTTTTTATTATCTTATATATATTTTTGATATAATTCAGCCTTTTATTCATATTATTAGTGTAGAAATTAAGTAATGGCACAATTTTAAAATTAAAATTAAACAAATAAATTAATAAATAATATATAAAAATTAATGAATAATATAAAATTAATAGCCTCTTTTATTATTAATAACTCTTTTCTATACCTTTGGTAAGCTTCTAATACCTAAAAAACAGTTCTTTTTATTAAGGACTGAAATTTAATGTTTCATGAACCAATTTAATTTGTTTGCAAGAATTTTTTTTCCTGCAAGCTGTTTTTTTAATTGTCTAAAACAATTATAATCACATAGATTATAATCAGGTGAATATACTAGATGTGGTAACTCCCTCCAATTTTTTTTATATAAAAAATCTTTTACAACTTTAGCTTTATGTATTTTGCAATTATCATGCAAAATAATAGGTGTCTTTAATTTATATTGAGAACACCATTTAGAAATTGTTTTATTTAAAAAAGTAATATATAACTTACTATTGATTGATTTTCCTTGAGGTATTAAATAAGAAGACTATATAACATTATAATCTATTACAACAATTAACATTCACTTATATTTAAAGTGCTTATTCATTGGAATTTGTGGAGGGGATTGATTTAGCTTAACCCAACATCTTGTTTTATTTTTAGGTAAAGGATTATATAAAGGAATCCAAGATTCATCAATTGTAAGTATTTGCTGTAAAAACCTTTGTTTTTAGTTATACCTTAATAAGTTTAGTTTAGCTATAGCTACTCTAGTTTTCTTTTAGGTTTCTGTTAAATTATAAGATATCCATTTTGCATTTTTATTAATTAATCTAAGTTTAAACTTAAGTAAATATAACATGCTTGTATAATTAATATTAAATTGCTTTGATAGTTCTCTAACAGAAATAAAAGGGTATTTCTTAATATATTTTTTTACTTTATTGGTAAGTAAAAGAGTGACAGTAGAAATTAGTCTTCCAGATTTTGGTAAATTTTAAATAATGTCCCTTCCAGCTTTAAAATCATGAATCTAGTGATATATGGTAGTTTTAAATAAAGCACCATCTCCATAAGCTGTTTACAAGTTTTGGATGATTTTAGAGGGTTTATGGTTAAGTTTTAAAGATACAAAAATAAAAGCCTTTTGATAATCACAATCTAGTTTAAGCATGATTAAATTTAAGTGTAAATTTTAAAATCAAAATACTTTAATAAAAAAAATAATTAAAATTGAATATATATATTTAGTTTGAAAATATTTATTTTCCTATATATTATATATATATATAATCTTTCAAAACGTATAATATGCTTGAAAGATCAGAAATTAAAAAATTTGCCATTTCTTAATTTCCATACTAATATTAATAATGAATATAAATAATTTTAAAAATTTTTATATCTTAAAAATGACCAAATATAATTATAAAGTTTTATATTAATATTTTAAAAATTTTAAAATTATGAATATATAAGATATATATAGGTCTAAACATTATATCATTATTTATAAGATTTTTATTATTTTTTTTTCTTACAAATAATTTATACCTTATTAAATTACTTGTTTTTATAAAATAAATATAAAATAGCTAATTCATAAAACCAAAATCTTTATAATCAAGTTATTATAAGATATATACCATTAATTTTAATAGAATACTATTTTAACTATTTTAATTATATAGAAATTACTATAGTTATAACTATCATAGAATTATATCAGTCATTTTACTTAATTTATTAATAATAATAGATTATTAATCAACTTTAATTTTAAATAAATCCATCTTCAATATATATTAATATAATATTATCCTATTTCATATAAGTTAAAACAATAATTTATATTAATATCAATATATGAATTATAATAAAAATAATGATCTATATAATATATTCCTTTGCTTAAAATATTAATGCTCTAATTTAAATATCAAATTTTAATAATAATATAATTTATTTTATGATTGTTAATCTTATTATATACTCAAATTCATAAAACTATAAACAAATGACAGTTGGATACAAATTAAAAGGAAATTTTATATTATTATATATGAAATAAAATTACTTTCATTTGAATATAATTTTTTTTATTTATCTAGCTTTGAAGATTTTTAAATTTTATATATTATTCAATTTTTCTTAATTATCATATAAATATTCTACTTGGAGAATATAAAACAACAATATAATACTATAGCAATTATATCTAACACTGATTAATTTAGAGTTCCAAGTATTTAATATAAAACTGGATATTGATTTATTGATACTTCAATTTAAAAAGTGCGCTAAATATAAAACTTTGAAAAGGATCAATAAAAAATTGAGTATATTATTAAGCAAAGACAATAAATTAATTAGTATCATCTAACAAAATATCATTATTATGCTGGTACTAGACTAGAATTATATTATATTATATTAGAAAAATTTAAATATATTTATATAAAAATAAAATGTATTAAATTGACAAAAATATTCGCTAATTAATCTTAGACAAATATTTTTCATTCTTTCAAAATACCTGTTACTTATAATGCATAGAATAATTTTATAAGGATATTAAACCTTAAAATATTAATTATAACTTTAAAGCAAGATATTTCCTATCAATTTCTAGTAATTTATATAGATACTCATTCTTAAATTTAAATTATCTTTCAAATAATATATTTTTTTATAATTTAGATTGATTTCATTCAATTATTTTAAAAATATATAATATTTTTTTTATCACTTTCACTATTTTAAATCAAATCTTATAGAAATTTCTTATTTTAATTTTCAACTTTTATTCATTTTATATTCCTAATTTTTTGATACAAGTTTGAAAAATTTTCATATTAGTAATATATATATATAATTAACATCAATATTTAATGCATGGAAAAACACATTAAGCAATTTTACAACTCAATGATTATTATAAAAGGTTTTAATTTTTGGTTTAATATAAATTTCATTCATCTAAATTTGAAAACTCAATATTTATTTTATCTCAAAAAAAAACTATAATATATTTTATAGTATCAATATAATGTTATTTTTCATCTAATAAAATATATATCACAGATTGAATAATGGTTCTATTGATTAATTATAAATTTAATCAAATTAACTAAAAATTCTATTAAATTCTTGAGTTTCAATATATATTCACTTTTTGATAATAAATATAATATATATAATAGAAAATGTTTTATATTCAAATATTATTGAATCTTGAGAATTATATTAAAAATGATTTAAGCTTATTTACATTAAAATAGTAAATAATGAAATGTAGAAAAATTATTCGTATATAATTTTGCAACTATTTTGAAAATAAAATAAAAAGTCGAATATATTAAGTTGGTGTTTATTAAATATAAAAATTTATTATATATAATTCTTTATATAAACATTTATTATTTAAAGCTATAAATCAACTTATCTTTATAATATAATTCTCTATTGTATAAATATCACTTTGATAAAATTATAAACCAATTCAAAAATTAAAAAATAAATTATATTTAATTAATCTTGGAAATACAAGATATTTTAAACAGAATTATTCATATTTTTATTTTGTGTTCTAATTTTTTATATAATGAAATAAAATATATTATTGTGTCAAAGAATTGATGATTTACACAAGTATTAATGATGATATGATCTTCGTATAATTGGAAAATAATTTTGCTTTGTGATTATACATTCGAAAAGTGGGATTTGAATATCGATTAGAATTTTGAATGTAATAATGATGTTAGTTTAAATAATTTCAAAACCGGAGAGTGTGCATTAAAGTATTGCGGAGCTCGAGTAAAATGTATAAAAGGATGATATCGATGATTTGAGCTGATTTGATGAATGTGCTAAAGTAAGGATGGCCAAAGATGATACCATTATAAATAATCAAGTAATACAATAAAAAAAATGAACAGCATGCTTCTATAAAATAATGTGAAAATATTGTCTAGTAATTTTCCAACTCAGCGAGGAATTCAGGATCAAGGTCCAAGTCCATTCCAAGATCAATATCGATACCAGTAGAAGTATTGTCATTGTTAGTAGCGATTTGGTCATTTGATTGAGGGTTAGCTTCGGATTGAGCAGTTGAAGTTTCCACACGAGCTTTCTTAGGGTCAGGAATAGATTCAATAGGCTCATAATCAAGTAATTCAGCATTAAATTGACTGAAATCTTCTAATTCATCTTGATCATTGCTATTCGATTGATTAGCATGAGGTTCATCAGATGCAATAGGAGCATTATCAGAAGTAGCTAGATCTAGAGGACGCTTAAGAGAGGCAGTATCGGTATTTTGTGCGGATACTGATTGGATAGGATCAGTTTGTATGGGTTCTGATGACGATATCTTTGTTGCTGAGGCTTGATTAGTTGATGTTGGTATCCTAGAGTTAGAGACACTAACTGGAGTATTATTAGCAGCTTCTGCTTGAGCTGCTCTTTTCTTAGCACGAATTTGTTCCAATGTGAGTGGATCTCCAAAACTTGAACCAGAAGCAACACCAGGTTTGTTGAGCTGGATAACACGAGATTGAGTATTACTAGATGGAGGAGGACGGAGGCGCGATTTTTCGGGTTTAGCAGGAGCGGCTTTGGCTTGGTTAATAGCCTTGGTAGTATTTTGACCACCAGCACGAGCGTTTTTATTACCATTAGGCATGGAGAGTCTTTCGTTCATTGGCCTAACTTTATTAGCTGGGCGTACAGGGCGAGCAGCTGGAGGTTGAGCTTGAATTTGAGGTCTATTCTGAACCTGTACAGGCCTGGGGGCAGGACTTTGATTATTTCTCTGAGAGAGACCAGCAATTTGAAGCTGATTCTTTCCAGCGGGAGGTCGATTAGCAACCGGAGGCTGCTGCTGAGGAGGGCGAATTTGAACTGCTTTAGAAGCAGGAGGGTTAGAAGGCTCAGCAGAAGTAACAGCTGGTTGAGCTTGACCATTAGCAGCTTGAGAGTTAGTAGCAGTTTCCCCGCTTGTTTGAGGCCTTGGACGGAAAGTCATAGACATGGGTCTGGGAAAAAATGGTCTTGGCTGAGAATCAACCAATCTAGGAAGAGTGTGTTTATAAATACAATCAATTCTTTGACAGTATTGATTAAATCGACAAGGGATCTCGGGATTTGGAACATTTTTCAGGACACCCTAAAAGCTGTATAAGAATGGTTAGTAATGAAAAATTAACATTAAATACCTGAACATTAGCGAGATGTTTGTTGGAATGTCTTTCGGTACAATTAGGTTTGGAACAAGGTTTACCACTTTGCCAATCAGCACAAACGTTAAAATTATTTATAGCGGGTTCGCAGTGTCTGTATTCGCAATCTGTCTGTATAAGAGAGGAAAGTCAGTAATTGTGTCAATGGAAGAAAAAAAACCCAAACAGAAGTGACTGAAGTCGAATGGGCGATAAATTGAAGATTCTAACGTACTTTGGTGCAACTGCCTTGAAGGAAAAAAATGCAATCTTGTTCAGATTTTGGTAATAAACTCATTTTTTTTAAAAAAAATTAAACAATTGACTTTTGTTAGAACAAGGAGTGTTCAATTATAATTGCTCAGAAAAACTTTTATTTTAGATTTCTAGTCAACATTTAAATAATAATGTTTAATCTAATCTTTAATTTAATTGGTCCATCCTCATTCAGCATTCTGTTCATCCAATTAACGTTCACTAAAGTTAAAAATTTAAGTCTGAGATATTTTTAATTGAATGATTTTTGTAGGAAAAAATTCGTGATTACATTAAACCAAGCAATACATTTAATAAATGAAATGATATTCATACTATATAATTATCATATTCTAATATTGATTACAAATCAACGAAAATCTATTTTTAGTTTAATAAGTTGATATAGTTCAAAATCCTCTATCCTCACAACAATCATCTATCTGCCAAATATATCCAAATTGTTCTCAGAACCAAATTTCCCATAATATTAAGCAGACATTAATCTTTAGGAAATAATTTTTAATTGATCAAGATATAAATATCAATCAATATACATAATACCAACAATTTAATATTGCAAATATTAAAATTCGAAATCTTCTTCGTTAATCATAATTATAAATATCAATTTAATTACAAAAACACATATAATCAAAAACAAGCTAGGTGTAATTTAATTAAATGAGTCATACCAAATTACCAAACCTCAAGGAGATTTTGTCCAGTACAAGTACTCCCAAATTATTGTCCGACGACGATTCCGATTCCAACAGTCCTAATGATGATCAATTGGAAAATGTCAACGATATCGTCCCCGAAGGATTTTGTGTAGAGTGCAAGGATCAGCAGGTAATTTTTAAATGACTGCAATGTAAAATACTAGTGATTGACAGGTTTAAAGGCAGTTCTAAATTGTGAGGATTGTAAAGAAGTATTTTGTGAAGTTTGTTTCAATATGATCCACAGAACAGGATCCCGTTCTAAGCATTCGACAACCGCTTTGAATCTTGGCCAATTGCCTGCTGTAGCTTCCCCTGTTGCAAATTCGTCAGCACGAAATTCACCTATGCCTGAAAATGCTATGGAAGTTGACGAACTTTTACCTGAAGTAAGTATATATTTTTAATTTAATTTTGACTTTTTAATTCAAATGAAACTTTTAGCCTCATCAAGTTGATGTGGATTTCAACTCTCATTCAGGCATAGCAACACCTAACGGAATTCCTTTTTCCACCTGGATGATCGAGCGTACCAAATACATTCCTCTTCGATTGACCCATATTGAACGCAGAAAATTGCGTCTTCTTGAAAGTGCACTCCATGTGAGTGAGTACACTGACAAGATTGATATTTATCATGCTGGTTCAAAACATCAGCGTATTGTCCAGCAGATCAAGAACACTTGTGCAATTCTTTCCGGGCTTATGGTTGCCTGCGATTATAAGAAGGGCCAAGAACTATTCTCTACACGAGAATTCCACGAGAATGAATCTTTCTTCCAAAGCATTTTCGAAGTTGGGCGTAGATACAAGATTATGAACCCTGAAAGAATGCGTTCAACCTATGGTAAACTCATGTACCTGCTCCAAGACTCTCAAATCCCCCATGTGCTCGAAAGTCTTCAGTTTAACTGTGTTAAGCCTATTGAAACTGTTTACTCCTTCCTTAAGGCTAGAGGTGGTCTCGAAATCTTGAATCATGAGTACCTTGCACTCGCTACCCGCGAAATCATCTCAGAAGGTAAGCCCCGCTCCCAGATTCAAGCAGAAATCAAGCAAAAGGAAAAAGCTATCAAGTTCCTGAGCAATAAGTTTTGTTCCCGCGAGCTTAGCGTTGAAGAAATTGAAACCTGTCTCTACAGTATTGGTGATAATCATTCTTTCTTAAGAACTAACAGGTAACATGAATTATTATATATTTTTCTTTATCCATACTTATTCGAAATTAGGGATCCATGTGACAAAATGATTGAATTTCTTACAACTTTTTTCAGTCCAGACCATATTGAATCTCCCGATCTTTCTCTTTCCATTTCAATGGGTCGTCAAGGTGCCCGTCTTTCCCACGACCACAGAACACAGTTCTATTATGTCCAGCAAACGCTCACATTGTGGCGCGAAATCCTTCATGATATGTTCCAGCTTTGGTACTATGCAGATAGTGATTTGCTCAATCCTAATGTACCCTACCGTCTTCGTGACACCGGTCAAGGTCTTAACCGCATGCAACCCTGTGCTCAAGTCTCTAAGTTGATCCACCAGATTCTCCACCGCGCTCAGCAAAGAGCCGGTCACTGGGTGGGTTCAAGTGTGATCCATTTAGCTGACTCTAACGTCCCCAACGCCTTTATGTTTATTGACAAGTACAATCAAGTGTCCCGCATTCTCAATCCCATCGTCCTCGTGATTAACTACCTTGATCGCTTCGAGACCCAAAAGCACAAACTTTCTGAAAGCGATCGTGGTATCGTCGAATATCTCCAACAACGATTTGGGGGTATCGAAGCCACGAAGAAATTAATTCTTGCAGACTTCTTCAGAGGTGCTTTCGACGGTTCTGGTGCCGATAATTTCTTCCAAGCTGGTAAATGCTCCAACTTAAATTACTTTTTTATATACATTAATCATTAATGATATAGGTTCATGTATCGACGGACGTCTCACGAGTGCTTGGAATTGGTGTTCCCTCATAGAAAAGAAACCCTACTATAATGTTTTCTTATTATCGGTAATTTCCCCATCATAATCCTCATTCTCGCACATAATTAATTATTCAATTTTAGGGTTTTATGGGTTTCGATGGTGAAAATTTCAGTTCTTAAAAATTAAAAATAAAGTGAATTAGAGTTTTAATTTTTTGCAATATTAACATTTTTATTAATTATTATATCTTTCAATGTTAACTAAACTATGTTCTTGAGATATTACTTTAATTGTTGAAATTAATTGATACTAATATGATTAATAAATATCTATTTGACATGTATTAACCTTGAAAAACTTGGAAAGACTACCATTCTGTAATATCTCCTTCAGCTTCTCCAAACATACTCTTTTCACTCTTAAATGCATTCGTGTCAATACCATTAGGCTGATAATACTGAGGTAAGTACTTTTGAATAAAGGTTTTGATATGATCATTAATCTGCTTAAATTCTAATAAAAATCCATCGTGACCATCGTCCGACTTGATTTCCACTATTTTACTATTGGGAATAAATTCAGCTAATTCATATTGCTCTGAAATTGTGAATAAACCATCCGATTCGATACCTACAACCAATGCAGGCTGCTCAATAGAAGCGAGTACTTCACGGAAGGGGCCGCGACCACGGGATAAATCGTGTGAGTCCATCTTCTTGGTAATTGCAATGTAGCAATTGGCATCGAATCTGTGAACAAACTTACCACCCTGGTATCTTAGATAAGATTGGGCAGAGAACAGAGAATTTGATAGTGATTCTGCAACTGGAGACTTAGTCTGCTTGTTACGGCCAAATCGACTTTCGAAAGAGTCGCGAGATCGGTATGTCAATAGTGCACTCATACGGGCTGCTGCTAATCCGCTGTTGGGAGGCTATTTGAAGAGTTAGTATTAGAGTTGGATTTGTATGAAAATAGAGTGTTACCTGATCATATGTATAATTACCACCACCTAAATCAGATAATCAGATCAATGTCAATAATAGTGATTAATTATGAATTACAATAGTTGGGATCACTATAAATGGATTGGCGTTGAGCTTCTCCCCAACTGATACCCCAAGCTGAATGTTTACCCGATGTAGCAATAGGGACGATATGTTCTACGAAAGATTTACCGAACATAGCCCATTCGAGTACCTATATCATAATATTAACCAAAAAATGTAAAAATTTGTTAGATAGTTGGAGTTTTACCTGCATACCACCTAAAGATCCTCCAATACAGATAGCTACCTTTTTAGCGCCGAGATCCTCGAGTACAAGACGATGTAATCTGAATAGAGTGTTAATATAACCATTATGAATACATTAATTTAGTTACTTCACGTCATCTCTAATACTCGTATCTGGGAACTTATTCCAATACGGTTTACCTGTCTTTGGATTATTCGTTAAGGGAGAGCAAGTGCCATAAGGTGAAGCCAACACATTAGCACAAAAGACGAAGAACTTTTCAGTATCAAAAGCTTTCTTAGGTCCTAGTAAAGGACCCCACCTAGTAATCATTAGATCAGTGTATATTAATAGGCAAATCGTTTACCAATCTTCAACATCGGCAGAACCGGTCAAAGCATGACAAATCACCATAACATTATCGCCATTTTCATTTAACTTGCCCCATGTTTTATAACTGACAGGCACATCCGTCAACTCAATACCACTCTCCAATGTGAATCTGGGTACAATTGCAATATGTTGATCTCTAACCAACGTTGATAACGGATTCTCGGGTTGAGAATGCACTTGTTCTATTAATTCAAAATCGTTCAGATCTAGCACTTGTACTGAATTAATAGCAATCACTTACTAAAGTTTTTTGGTGACATAAATTATTTGGAATAAATATTTATGAATATATTGGCATAACGGTCCCTAACCCATATTTATATTATTTAATTCCGTTGCATAATCTCAATGATCATTTATTGATCCAATTGCATTAAATCATTTCAATTAACACCATCCTATTGGCTTAATTCCTTTAGTCAATTTTATTGTGCTATCCCACCAAAATGCTAAATTTAAGAAAAGGTTATAATTGCGATATTGGTTTTGGCGAGCTGTGATCACGTCATTAATATAATTATATTTGTAGTAAAATACGAGTAATTAGAGCTTTAATATCTAGGAATATTTGTTAGCCGAGTTTGAAATGGTTGCATTTATATTGGTCAAGTGATTGAAAACTTGGTACTGTTTTCAAAAGTTTATTATGGGTTGTGATAAATTTTATAATGTATTTTTAATAATATTTTTAGATAAGAGATGCTGATATACTTTAAATAATTTGATCCCTATTTTCTTAATAATATTATTAATTTAGATAATAAAAAAATTAATAAAACTTTTTATTACTCAAGTTTTATAGAGTTGAATATGTCAAATTTTTAATTGGAATTTTATTCAATTTATTCATTTGTAATAATTATTTTTAAAAAAATTTAATAAAAATTTTAATAAATTTATTATTATTTTGTAATTTAAATAATGGGAATTTTTTGCAATTGAAAAAAAATAAACATTTTAATATATACAAAGTAAAAATAAATATATAATATAAAATTAATAATTTCTTTTATTTCTAATAACTTTTTGCTATACTTTTAGCAAAGATCTAACACCTAAAAAATAGTTCTTTTTATTAAAGACTGAAATTTGATGTTTCACAAACCAATTAAATTTTCCTGTAGAAATTTTCTTTCCTGCAAGCTGGTTTTTTAATTGCCTAAAACAATTATAATCACATAGGTTATAATCTAAAGAATATACTAATGTGGTAGTTCTTTCCAG
>JNEM01013874.1:0-81547 GCA_000697335.1 Conidiobolus incongruus B7586 | reverse complement strand
ACTACACCATCAAAGCCTCCTGATAGAATGGTATTGGAATGGGTTTTAGAAAATTCTACTGTACTGACACCATCAGTGTGAGCTTGAGAGAAGAATTTAATTGGAGCTCCTGTACTGATTTTCCATACCTAAAATAGTTAATTAGTAAAATGATTATGATAATAATTATAATGTTAGTATTACAGTGATATCTCCCGATTTAGATCCCGTGGCTAGCAGCTCATTATCTGTACTCAGTGCTAGGGTTAATACGGCGTCGCTCATCACCATATATTGTTTCTAATTAAAATAATCAATACTAGATTAAAATATTAAATTATTGTATTTACATTGGCTTGATAAGATAAATCCTTCCTGAGTTTTCCATTGAAACCATTCCAAATTTCAATTAATCCATCACCACTACCAGTTATGAGGCTATTTTGGTTGGATAAAAATTTACTACATTCTGGATGATGTCCTTTAGGAAACTGTGATATTGATTAATGTGATAAATTAATTGCAAAATTAAATATATGATATTACTTTGATAGTACTTAGTAAGTTTCCAATTAATTCATCTCTTCCAGTCTGTTGGAATTTAGCGTCACCTTGGAATAAATCATATGGTTGATCAGTATTAATTAATCCTTGTTGTACTTGGTAAATAATAGACTGATTGAGAAGTGTCAAAAGCCTTGAAGGAGGTACATTGATCACCTCCCTACTTAAATCTTTGAAATCAATTAGCAAAATTAAAGCATTGGAAGTGAAAGCTATTACCTTCAGCAATCGACGTTCTCTTCATTTCTTTCGTAGTTCCAGAAGGTAAATACTGAATCATAAAATTAATTGATTATTTAACATGTTTTGAAATCAGGTTTACCATATGATAAGAAAATTCAGTCCTTGCTAAAAATCCTTCCAATTTCAAATATCTATCTTGGTCAGATTCTTTTAAACAATTCATAGGATCACTCTGTCTTAATAAACTTCTAGCAGCTCCTACTTCCTTTAATTCGATAAGATCTAAAATAATCTAAAATTATATTCAATTCAAAGCGACTCAAAAAAGCATCCTATGATGACGTACCTGTTCATACAAATCGACCAATGATGCAGGTGGTAACGTGAGAGGTTTTAAAATACTTAAAACTAAATCCCATTCCCCTTTAATTATATGGTTCTTTAATTTATTGATATCTTCAACTGTATTTAAACTAACTTGAGTTTCTTGCTATTTTAGGCTATTGATTAATAAAATAGTAGTAAAAAAAACTTTATTCTTCAAAAAATACCTCAAGCACTTTTAAACTGCTTATCAAATTATTTTCTTTTAAAAATTGTTGAATTAATTTTATCACACTAAAAAATAATATTAATTAGAATATATAAATTTCAATGAATCATTTATTTACTCTCTGCTCTCAATTTCAATTTTGTCCATTTTTATCAAAATTTCAAAAATTTAATATATATTCTATTTAAATCAATATTTACTAAGATTTAATTCCTATTTTAGTTGAATATTTTGATTTTAAATACAAATTGCTTTCGTTGGTCAGAGTTTAAATGTAATCATTTGTTTGAAAACTTGTTATGGGATTTGATACAGATTTTATATATTTTAAATTAGATATCGTTAATATCTTTATATTTAATATATATAATTGGATTAAATTTTATTAATTTAGTATATTATATATATATATATATGTGTGTGTGTGTATTTAATAAACAAAATAAACGAATCGCAGAATACCAATATTAAGATAGCTATAGATTGGCAATATTTGAAAAATAAAATAAGTTTTGATTAAATAAATTCTATTGTTATTATTATAATATTAAGTTGAGTTTCAAAAATAATTAGTGTTTAATATATTCTAACATTGTTTAATTTTTCTTGATTTCAGGATTAAAAGGTAATTGTAACCCACTTAATAACAGTCTAGCGTCATGATTTCTTTGACCAGTGGTGTTGAATTGGACGTGAAAACCTGAGATAATGGGAATAGTATCATAAATAATTTCTAAATCGGGGAAGAGACCGACGGCAGATTTGGGGAAACCCATGGCCAAGTTACCGGTACCGTCACCAGAGTAAACACTGAAACCTTTGTATTCCTTGATTCTGGGAAGGACTACTTCAACCAATTTGTCCAAGAATTGGTACATTTGGGCGCCTCTGAGAACAACTTTGGCACCGATAGGCATACCGGCACGCAATTTCCAGAGGGCAACATTACTGCGTGAGTAGATAGTCTTGGGAACTTCACCTGTAATGGTTTCCAAAATAAGGAAGGCACTCAATAAATTGTGCTTACTGGCAATAGCTTCAGGCATCATGGTTTGAACAGTGATGAAATCAAGCTCAGGAATATTCATAGAATGGACAGGTACAACAGGAGGACGACGAGAATGGATACTTCCTCTAGTTAAGATCTTCATGCGATTTTCATCGTATTTAGGACCGGTGAAATGAGTTTTAACCTTAGGTTCAGGAGCAGTAGGAATAAAGTCAGCGCCTTGGTGCTGATATTTAAGAACCATTAAATCTTCTTGAAGGACATTGTGATAAAAATCTTGTAAACGACTAGCTCCAAATTGAGCTCCAAAAGTTTCGGGATAAGGATCTGGAAGGGATTGAGTAGATTGATTTCTGACAAATAAAGCTGAAACAGATTGATTTAAATTAAAATTATTTTTTAATGGTTTATAAAGTGTTCTTAGTCGATTCATTTTTAATTATCATTGATTTAATCCTCTAATTTGATTTGATTTCATTTGTTAAAATTATTTGTATCAATTTTAATATATCTAAAAATGTGGGATTATTTTATTGAAATTCATTAAAAATTAATTATTAAATACTAAATTTTAATGCATTTCATATGATATATATTAAATATGTATTAAGTAAATGATATTCAATAGGTTTTACTATTTTTAAATAATTTTGATTAGATCACAATAACGCTTCTAATTTTTTTACTATTTAATTCATAATAACTAAAGTTTTTTAAATAAAAGAAACGAACAAAATGTTATTCTATTAAAAAATATTATAAAAAACACAATTTTTAATTTTAATTATTTAAATGATAATATGAAAAGACGAAATATATCTCATACTGATCAGAACTTTCTTTTGATCATATATATATATATATTTATATATATTTATTAACACATAATTACAATTAATTTAGATATACAGATAAGTAAAAAGCATCAAACTCAATATGATCTAATATAAAATATAAAATAAATCCATTCTAATAAATTCAATGAGTATAAAATTATATATATATAAAGAAACCTATTCAATTCTACTAGAATTTAATAATGAATATATATGATCGACTATTTAAACACATTTTGAATGGGTGGGGTAAGAAAAATGTGAACCAAAAACAATTTCACTTAACATTTGACCACTGTTGGAATTTACTCAAGTTAAAATTAGTATATTCACATTGAATTAAGTAGATTACAAACAAATAATAAAAATCACAATACCTAAGTTATATTTCAAGTTTGAGTATAAATATGATTGTATTATTCAACTTAATGCAATATCAATTATAATAATTGATTATTGAATATTATGAATAGATTATTACTCATTTCGATTTTGTTCAATTTGAAATTGGATGCTTCAGTGATTGGACCCATAGTTGATTCAGTCAATTGTGTATTGAATGATGTTCTTAAAGTTGTTCCATGCGTAGAATCTCCTTTACTAAGATCCCTGTATCAAGGAAAGCTTAGATCAAATCGTAATAACCCAGAGCAAGGAGAAGAAGCCAAAACAAAAGTCGAAGCTAAACCTAATGAAACATCCGAGGATTCAACTGCTGATTTGGATAAGAAGATAGAAGCCGCAGGAAAGCCAGATGATATTAATTACAATGATCAATACTCTCGTGATTCCTACGGTAAAAATGGTGACTATTATCCTAAAGATGATTATGGTTACAGTTCATATGAAGGTGGCTACCCTGGATACAACTCTTATGGAGGAGACTACGAAAACTCTAGACCATATTATGGAGGCCATGACGATTACTCCAATTACGACAAATACAACGATTATGAAAGATATCATGACGGAGGCTATAATGATAAATATGGGAATAGTTATAGTGGTGGCTACGATTCCAAAGATTATAGTGGTAATAATAGTGACTACGATTCTAAAGGTTATGATGGTTACGACTCTAAAGACTATAAATCTAAATACAGTGGCTACGATTCTAAAGATTATGATAGCTATAGCGGTGGCTATGATTCTAAACGCTATAAATCCAAATATTATGGTGGTTACAGTGGAGGCTACGATTCTAAGGACAAATCGAAAGAATACGGTGGTTATAATCGCAGCTATAGCGAATCTTATAATCAAGGAAAGAGTAAAAACTACAGCTATTAAAGAAACTAATGAGGTATATGACTAATATGGTAACGCAAATTACAAAAGATCTTCAAGCAAATATTTCTTAAATAATTTTTTTAATTTTCTAAAGTATATAATAAATAATCAAATCATACTATTTACTTCATTTATTATACATTACTCTACTTAATGATATTATAAATTTTCTATGGATAATTTGGTAGTTAGTTTAATTAATATATTGAAGCAAAGTCGGTGTCCAGGTCCAATACATCTGATAATAATGCAAATTATGATAATTGATTAAAATTATAAATGAAAATCTTTAATTGAAATATTTTTCAACTATAACATTGAAACTGATGAATTTATAAAGTAGTATATCTATGACTAGTAATTAATATTATAAAAGTGTTAGTGTTTTCAAATATACTTTTAGAGATATTAAATTAATTGATATAGAATATATTCAGATATTGGTAAAATAAGTTTTTTTTGAAATATTGATAAAATTTGTATTTAGAAAAATGTCAGTTTTAAAAGATAATATAATTTATATTTAAAATAATCCAATTTTTGAATATATTCAAAACATAATGTATGAATAAATATTATATGTTCATCATTTTAATAGTATCTAATTCTATTGAAGGCTTTTGCAATAAAAAATCCAAATGAAAATAATAAATATATGGGTCAAAAAATTTTCAAATGATTCACCTTTAATAAAAATAATGAATACATAAAGATAATAAGAATGGTACATCAATAATTATTTTATCAATTTATGACTTTATATTTCATAAATATGCTCAAAACCAATATTGGTTAGTAATGGTATTATTATATGAAAATATTCCTGAATTGACCATTTTCTTTTGAGTTTGTTATGATCATATTCATTAAGAAATTAATAAATTATTCAATAAGATAACTGCTCAATATATTTTAAAAGTTATTTGATATACTTTTAGCCGCTTGTATTATCATATAAATAAGATTTATTGGAATTCAAAATTATATACTATTTATCGTTTTTATTATATATTTCATTTAGAGATATGCTACGAATCTGGTATATTTTTATAATATAAAATATGGTTAGATCAAAATAAAAATAAAAATTTAGTAATAAGTGTCAATCATCAAATTATGTTATTTTTGATTAAAATTTTTAAAAGCATAAAAATAATATACGAAGTTTCTCGATTCAAGTGTCAAAAAATTATTAATAAATATTAAAACTTGGTCGTATTAATTATCATTTGTGGACAAATATTTTAAATTAATGTCAGGTAAATAATATGAGCTCTAAAATATTATAGTTGTATGATAAATCAATATTGTTCAGTGTAAATAAAATATTTCAAAAAATATTTTTTGTTTGGAGGTGAAATAAAAATTCCATGTGACTTTATTTTTATAAAATAAGTGTATGTGGAATTTTGAATAAACAATTATAATCAATAGTTATTAATTATTATTCTACATTCAATATTCAATACCTTTGAACTAGTAAATGATAAATGAAAATTGATTCTTAGAGTTGGAAATGCTTTAAATAATTAATTAGTATTAATTTGGCTCTTCAATGACAAAAAGTATGCGAGCATCTACTTAGATATCATTAATCACCTCCAAGAAGCTAACTCTAAGAGGAGATAATTTTGTTATATTACAACTTTGTGAATAAGCAATGGGTTATATGATTGCAGTCATTATTTTTCCGTGTTTATTAATGGGAGATATTATTAAATATGTTCCTTTCAGCTCCCATAAAATTTTAAGCTAATCTGTTAGATTAATTAACTTAAAATTAATTGGTCAAAACCAAATTAAAATCAAAAAATGAAAGTCACTTTAGTAGATCACGATGGCGTTAAAATTCCAATGGATGTGGAATCTAATATCACTGTTGATGATTTGAGATACCGAGCTGGATTCTCTATTGACAAGCATTATGAACATATTGAATTACTTCACAACAACCAAAAGATGGCACATGATCGTACCGTAGCTAGTTATAATATTGGCCCAAAAGGTGAAATTGAAATCTATCACAAATTATGGAGAGGCCGTTAAATTATACTTTTGTTTAATAAATATATTACTTTCTTACTCATACTTCAGTGAATTTATTTTTATTATTTTCAAAATATAGTTGACATATTCATCACCAATTAAATTATTATATAATTAAATTATAAATAATTTTATTAATTTGTTAAAGTCACAAAAGCAAAAGGAAATAGTAAATTCAACTTTAATCAATTGATATTATGTATTTCACTCTCCAAATAATTGAATGATTTTAATTATGTTTATATATTAACATTAATATAATTATTTTCACTTAATATTTCTTTATTTAAATGGTCATAGAGATGTTAGGGTAATCAAGTTGTTTATTATTAACAAATGTAACTGCTGGAGGAAATAGGTTTTAAGAGCTTAAGCGGGGAATCGCCAGTGGTAAACAATAGGTTACCACAAAATTACGTGAAATTAATGGGGTTCACCAAATTAGGTGAAAATGGCTTACTGCGAATAGAGTAAATACTCAATACTTTTGTGAGTGTTACAAGAAAAAATTAGAGAATGGATACTTTTGAAATGAAGGTAGCAAGATGTGTTTATTAATTTGGTTGTGATAATCTATATTAATTTCCATTGTTGATTTTTGTGGACATAAATGACTTACGGGCAGAAGTGATAGGTACAGCCAGTTCACGAAACGAGGTACCTCCAATGTGACTCCCTGAATCGGTGTGGCAATTGGAGTTTCTTGAGTGATGGACAGCATTATTCCCCATCATTATCAATATATAAATGATTTCAGATATTGTTACAATAGAAACTGTAATAGAATAATTTACCCGCAATATTATGATATATTTTATTTTATATAACATTCTTATTGATATTAAAATTACTTTAGAATATTGAATAAAATAATGAATTAAAATATAAATTTTTAATATATCAAGCCTTTAAAATCTTTTTATAGATAAATTTGATAATTAATAATAATAAATTTTATCATTGCTCAGATGATGTAATAATATTACTACAAAACCAATATTCAAAATATTAAGATATTAATTAGCAATTAATTTATCAAACCCTGAATATTAAATCTGAAGAGCAATAACTAATATGCGATTGTCAAGATGTGAAAAAATACACTTTTTCCATTGTCTCAACTTCATGCCCTAACCTAGAAGCTACGACTATTATGATACAACGAATGCTCACCTTAATAGGATTTCGCTCCTGCTTCAATTTCTCTTGGTCTAATAATCCTCCTTTCTCCCTCCTAATTTTTTTGTTCTCTTTACCTGTAATAGGCCTCATACCATTGAATGTTAATAAATAACCTGTTCTACTTCACCTGAGTCTCTGTTCCATAAACTACTCAACTTTCTAAGAGCACAGTAGCTACTGCTATCGCGCGAGGACTTGCCTAGCATACCCCCCTCTTCGTTAGCTTGTTTAAGCTATCACAGCTCGCATTACAGGAAAAATGATTATTATAGCTTTTCGAGAGCTCATGCCAATGACAGTGATGATAAAGATGTAGTCTATAATATCTTTTCCATAATTTTTAAGTATACCGTCGATATCAAATCATTAAAGCATCCTTGAATTATTAATGTATTTTACTAAATATGGGATTGTAAACCTAATCTCAATACTAATTTTCACTAATCAAAATATACTCTTGAAATTATATTTTAACTCGTTTATTATATTAAAAATATTTAATTGACAACAATATGTAATATATAACTCAATATGTGTATTCCTAAGCATTTTTGATTATTTTTGGCTTATCAATTGAATACATTTTTATACAAGATAATAGTATTACAAATCTTAATATCAATTAATGTGATTTGAATGAACTATCAAGTTGGGTTACTTGTAAATTATAAAGTGATAAATAAATAAAAATATGATATAAGTAATGAATTTTCTTATCTTTATTATAGAATAATGATAATCGAGTAATCCAAGTATGATTTCAGCCCAACGTTTGGTCCATGCATAATTAAGCTATCAAGTGTTATACCAAAATAATAAAAAAATGATATCAGCTAATTAAGAGTGATAGCGATAAAGTGCAATTATGAGAGTTTTAGTAAAATAGAGTGGTTCTAATATGAACACATGATAGCTCATTAACTATTTAATTATAGCCAGCTCATACTCACTACCAAGTTCAAAAAATTTCCAGTCATTAGAATAATTGTGAGAAATAAATTTCAGTTCTTCACTCTCCATTAACTATCTATTTTATCAATTCTTGAAACAAAACTATATTACCATAGTACAGCAATCAATTTCCCATTATTCCCTTGACCCTTGATTTGATATTCTTAATGATATATTCAAATTTTAACCTTGGCGCTGATGTCACAATAATTGCCTTAAGAAATGGCGAAGTACTTAAAACTGAATTTGACTTAGAATTTACTGTAGATAACTTAATGTTTTTTGAGCATTTTTTGAATAGAATGTTAATTAATTTTAATTTTAATTTGAAGAATCTAAATTAAAGTATAATAGAATTTTCTCCAGCTACATTATCTATCAAAGTTTTAATATTGAAATCAAGCTTATCTAGTTTAAAATTTTTGAATACATTTGATGGGTTTAATAAAAGCTATTTGATTCCTTCAAATTCTGTATTATTCAGTGTATACTTTGTTTAGTAGTTTTATTTATAAATTCAGTGTTATGATTGTAATAATTAATATACATTAATTAAACAAATGATGGTAATAACCATTGTAATTCAGAGTTATCAATTTCAATATTTATTAGCAATATTTAACTTAGAATAATAATGTATCCCATATGTAAATATTAAAATATCTTTGTTCTAGATTTATATAGATAATATGAAATATTCGTAAGCTTTAATTGTATTTTGAAATTAAAGTTTAAATTTCAAAAAATTCTAAAGAATTTATTTAGTGGCATTAAATCAACTTTAAGAAGCATGTAATGATAAAATATATTACATGAAAAAAATTGGAGAAAAATAAATAATCCTATAAAATCAAATGAATAATTATATAATTAAATGATCTGATTTGAGAATGCTATATTAGATCAGTAATAGCTCAGATTATTTACAGTCTTCTAGTACCCTAAATACCTTAAATTTTAGTCATTGATCAAGCTATTAGAATATATTGTGAATTAGATACCAAGTACATAATGAATATACCAGTGAAAATAAGCATTTTTTGATCAAGTATGATATCTATTTTAGTATTTAATTAGCGATATTTGATAACTATGATATTGAATTTTAATACAATTACAGTATAATGTATAATTTGATTATTGGATTTTATCATATTATAATAAATTTTTATATTATTACTGATTATCTGATATCAATAATATATTTTTATATTCATTTTAAATTCCAGTATAATTATAAATGTAAAATCATTTATAATTCATACTATTTCAAGTGTGTTTAATATTTCATGAGAAATTTTAATATTATCTTACAATATTGGTGATATAAAATTTTAATCACTGATGGTGGTTCTCAAGTAATTGATCAATGATATTACTGATTTAGCTCAAGCTTTCAATCATGTATATATACCGAAATAAGATTGTCCTTTTATTAAAACATTCTCTTTGCTAATCGAGAACTGATATTAAATATGCAAATTTTTATCAAAAATATGAATGGAAAAACCTTCCCTTATCAACTTCAACCCGGATTAACTGTACAACAATTTAAACAACAGTTGGCAAGCTTTATGAATAATGACTTAACCAATGTAAGGTTTATATATAATGCTAAGCAGTTAACTGATGGTTATTTCTTGAGTTCCTATAACATTACTCCTTCATCTACTATCCATATGGCTGTTAGAGTTCCTGGAGGTTATTATTAATGTGGAATTATACCTTCTCTTTGTACTCATTTGCTAATAAATATTGTAATTGATTTATAAAAAACTTTGGTTTTTGAAAAATGTAATAGATATATCAATACTATAAATCTATTCTTAATTCTAATTAAGCCTTTAACTATTCAAAATTATAATAACCTTTGATTAAAACATTTAATTGAATAAAAGATTATGAAAATATATGAAGGACCCTATGTTGTAATATTTTTTGCTGAAAACGGTACTTATTCCAAAGCGTAAATCTATATCAAAATAACAGAACGCAATTTCCGAAAATTGAACGTTAAACTTAATACGATATTTTTTGATATATTACCTCTTCAAAAAAACAATAACAATTTAATACTTGGCGGAAAAGAGCTTTACAAAACTAGCTTACTATCAGAACGTCGAGGATTGTTATTAATTCTAGTATTCATTTAAGGTGGGAATTCAAAAATGATTATTAAATATTTACTGATGGTTATTTTATTGCCAATGAATTATATACCTTTGAAAAAATCATTCGTATTTTTGTTATAATTTTTAATAGTTTAAATTATTTAGTGATTATATTACATGATTATTGATTGAGGATTGATTGATTACAAAGTGATTTAAAATCTTGGAAATATTATCAAACATTCTATAACAATATCAATTATCAGGTATTAAAATATATTTCAAAATCTATTTATATATCTCAGTAAATTGAATTAAAAAATTGATATTTAGTCTATTATTTTTATATCCAATATTTCAACAATTTAAATATATTTCTTAAAATTGATTGATAAATTAGTATGCAAGTAATAAATTTATTGCTTCAACAAATATCAAGCTGATTTGTGAAATATAACTAATATATAATTAGTAAAGGATTGAAAATTTTATTATATATTGAACTAAATATTTGCAATTTGAATAAACAAAGTCCATTCAAAGATTTATTGTTGAGTTTGATAGTTAATGGAATATTTTCCATAGAATATTAAAGTGATAAGGTAAGAGAGAATAATACTAAATATTACTGCATATAAATTGTATACTTGTATGTATAGTGAGATTATTTGAACTATAAAAAACACATGATACACTACACCAAAGAAATATTTACTCATAAATACATAAAATATAATCAATATATAGATTATATAATAATTATTCAACACATAAAAAATATTAATTAATAACTTGGCTTAAAATTATCATTGTTTTTCTTAATAAAATGTTTGACACCTTTTGGCTTCTCCCCAGTAATTTTTTCATATTCGTCGGTTGTCTTCTCAAACTCATTGTTCTGGGCAATTTCAAAAATATCTAAAATCATTTCACTATGATATTCAGATAATCCTTCCTCCTCCAGTAATTCTTGCATTTCATCTCTAGAAATATCATCATATTCGATCTCTTCATCAATTGCTTCGCTGATACATTTTGCAATTTCCTTACCATCGTGAGGTTTGGCTCCGGTGAGACGTATAATTCTATATCTTGTAGAAGAATCAATAAAATTGCGATAATGAACCAAAACGCAAGCCACTGCATAAGATACTTCACACTTGGAAATAGGTGCAACTTTGCCATGACCAAGATTCATTTTAAGCTTTCCTTCCTCTCTTACGGATTTAGAAATATGAATCAAATTATCAATTAAAAACCCACATTGAACAATAGCTCCCTGAAATTTTTTGTTTTCATACATTTTTTCCAAATTGTAAAACCCTCTCAATGGGCTGTCACTGGGTGATCTCTCAGAATTCCATTGAGAGATCAATTTGACATATTCAACATTGGCTTGCTCAATCTCATTCATCATCTCCATAGCAATAGCAAATCCATTGTCACGTGAGTGGGCAATAGTGACTGCAGCATTAACCCTACTCAAAGAATCTCTGACATTACTCAGATCACTCTCCTTATACTGTACAACTTCAGCACCCATCTTCTCCAATTCTTCGCGCTTAGATTCATCCAAGATACCAGCCCCAACATACTCCACATTATCTTTGAGTTTATCCGATTTCAAGAGACTATGGGCAACTCCATAGCCCAAAGTCTCATCAGCTGCAAAAATGAATACCCGTAACTTGGTCATTAAAAAAAATTAAATAATTATATACTGGTTAAGGAGATAACAGGTACGATTTTTATAATAAATAATACAACAATATCAAATCAATTTATTATAAAAATTTCAATTATAATAATATTAATTTATAGCAAAATAAATTAAATAAATAAACAAAAAATTAATCAATTACTTAAAGTTTATTAAAGCACTAAAATAACATTTGCCTTTTGGTTCATAGCTTTTTTATTGTTTAAATGATCAATGTTATTATAAATCATCCAATCATATCCCAAACTTTGGATAATTAGAGTTTGATGATTTTTCAATTGATGAGTATCATAGATTAATTTGATAAGGTAAAATGAGCCATTTCTTGGAAATGATAAATTGAATGAAGGGAGAAAGATCTCATTGAAGAATTTTAAAACATATCCATGAGTAAAAAATAGAACGGACTGAGGAGATTCGTCTTCGGGCAGGTCAATAAGACGCTTTTGGATAATTTTCACTGTAAAATTCTTGATACGTCCTCCAAATGCTGGATCATTTGCACCAGTGCGATGTATGCATTGTTCGATAGTTTCTTTAAAAAGTAGTTTTGCATGAGCCTCTCCAACAGATAAACCAGCAATAATTCCGATATCCTAATTCAATCATTTTTTGAATAAAATAATCAAATTTACATCAATAATATTTACTCTTTCTCTCAATTCTTTAAAGTAGCTAACATTATAATTGGATTTTTGATTTAATAAATAGGGTTCTATAGTCTATTTTGTTGAATGAATATCAAGTTACCTGATCATCAGAACGTATAATTGCTTGTTTAGTTCTTTTCAAATGAATATAATAATTTGATTAAAATGCCAATTTAATTGGCTTAACCTCTGAAATAATAAATTGCCTTGATTTAAGCCAGTTGCATTTAATACAGTATCTTTATTATAATATTAATTAAATATATCATTACTAAATTGACTTTGGAACTTTCTTAGAGGTAGATTATAATCCGTCTTTCTATTGTCTTATTATAACTAAATTAATACTTTATATTTTTTAATTAAAACATAATGATGGGGACTTGATTTTATTAATAAATATCTTACAATTGGTTAATAAAATTATGGGTTGTATGGTATTAATAATTAAATTTGTGATTAATTTTAGGATCCCTATTCAATTCATTTAACTCTTAAAAAATCCAACAAAAAATCGTAACACTCACATAAATTAATTTTAAATCTAAATTTATCCAATTGAATTGGTACTGATTATAAATACTAACTTCATTTCATCTAAGATGGATAAAATCTTTTTTCCTTTTAAAATAATTTTTTCATTATATAAAATATAATAATAACAATAATAATCAGTATGATAATAATTAAAAATCATTTAAAATTAATGAATTTATCATCTAATTTGATAAGACAAAATTTTCAATTAATTAATAAAACTATGATGACAGCAGTCCCTAAAATTAAAACTCAAAATGAGAGTTTAAATTATGAAAATGATTTAGCTAAGGTATTAAATATGTTTATTAAATATATTAATATAAGATTAATATTTTTATATTTAAGGAAAATTTACCTGTATTGACGGATTTACATAAAAGAAATCATACTTATTTAAGGATTTCTTTAACTGAAAAGTGTAATTTACGTTGTAAGTAATATTTATTAACTTCCTTCAATTATTATTAATAAATATTTTAAAGGTACTTATTGTATGCCTGAAGAAGGGGTTCCTTTAACACCTAAAGACCATCTTTTAACAACCGATGAAATTGTGCAATTGGCTAAATTATTCGTGGAGCAAGGTGTTGACAAAATTAGGTTGACAGGAGGTGAACCAACTCTGAGACCTGACTTGATAGATTTAATAAGTAACATGATAATATTAAATATAATATATCATATTCATTGTTATTTATAGGTAGATTGAATGAATTAAAGCAAATTGGTTTAAAGAGTATTGGGATCACATCCAATGGCATCGCTCTAAAGAGAAAATTAGTTAAATTAAAGGACGCCGGTTTAGATAGTCTGAATTTGAGTTTAGATACTTTAGATCCTTTTCAGTTTCAGATCATGACAAGAAGAAAAGGTACTCATACATTTGTATTATTAGCTAATATAATATAATTAACAATTTTATAGGATTAGAGGCTGTACTAGAATGTATAAATCAATCCGTATCAATAGGCATTCCCAATGTCAAAGTGAATACTGTAGTAATGAAAAATATTAATGATAGGGAAGTACTCGATTTTATTGAATTAACTAAAGATAAAAAATTACAAGTTCGTTTTATTGAATACATGCCATTTGATGGTAAATATTTATATATTAGTGTCTTTATATTAATTCATATTAATTATTCTTTAAAGGAAACAAATGGAAGAACAACAAGTTAGTTCCATATAAGGAATTATTAAAATCCATTAAAGAAAAATATCCCAATTATTATAAATTGAAGGATGGACCTAATGATACTACCAAAGTAATTACATTTATCATTCTAATAATTATATAATATTAATGAAATTAATTAGTATTATAAAATACCCAATTATGAAGGCAATTTTGGTTTTATTACATCCATGACGGACCACTTTTGTAATACTTGCAACAGGTTAAGAATTACAGCTGACGGCAATCTAAAGGTAATTTAATACCAACTATTCCTTACTAAATCATAATAATTATATCTTTCTATAGGTATGTCTCTTTGGCAATGCCGAAATAAGTTTAAGAGATATGCTGAGATCCAACATCCAAGAAGAAGAAATGCTGGATTTAATTAGTATGGCAGTGAAAAGGAAGAAACCATCTCACGGAGGTGCCGATAACATCCTAAAAATTAAAAATAGACCTATGATTTTAATCGGCGGTTAATGAATATATTCTAGACACATGTGTATTCTAGGATCCTAAAATTGTAATTTATGCTTAATAAAAATGCTCTAAACTTATTTTATTAAGTTTTTTTAAAGTAAAAAATCAAAAGTTTTAATGACTACATTATTTGATTGTTAAATAAAAAATAATAATTCTATATAATGCTGGTTGCTTTATCTATTCTTGATATTTAAAATAATTAATAAATTCAAATCAAATCACTGTTATATATTTTCCCATAATACTTGTAATCATTCCCAAAATTATATGAATTATTATAAAGTGAATAATTAATATGTAATATTTGAATAATATTAAATTGAATAGCAAACAAAAATGTCTAAAACTCAAGAAAAGCAAGAGTTAATTGATTTAACTTCCCTACCTTTACCAGCGTTAAAACAAGTTAGAACTCAATTAGATGAAGTAATATAGAAATAATATGTGTTAGAAGATTAATTAATTTTTCAAATTATAGGAAATCAGTGTGTTGAGTAATAGCTTTAACCAATTAAAAAGAGCTCAATCCACTTTTGCAGACTGCGGTAGCTGTTTACAAAATTTAAAGACTGCTGAAGAAGGTAAAGTATTAAATATTCGTTTATTTATCAACTAATATTAATAATTTTTATAGATCAAAAAATTTTAATTCCACTAACGTCATCTATATCCTTTTTCATATAAACTAAATATTTTGTATTATTAATTTTTATATTATATTTTTTTTCCTTAATTCTATTCCTATTTTACCTCTATGTTCCAGGCCAAGTTAAAGATATTGAAAAAGTTATTATTGATGTAGGTACAGGTTATTACGTTGAAAAGGTAAATATTCAATAATTATTAATAATATTTTATTTGATATATTAATATTAATTAAAAAATAGAATTTAGATGAAGGCATTAAATATTTTGATGATAAAACTGAATTTATCCAAAATGGATTAAAAGATTTAGAACAAAATATTAGTGCTAAACAGAATAATATGGATGGTAATTTATTCATCATCATTATTAAATAATACATAGATTAACTAAATTATTATAGTGGTTTTACAAGTTATTAATATGAAAACTCAAGAAGCTCAAAATCAAGCTAAAGATGAAAAATCTAAATAATTTATTTGAACTATTAAATTTATCAAAACATTAACTAACATTTTTGATTTAGTATATGAATATTTTTATTTTAATATTTATTGATTCATTTTTAATAGTAATTATATTGGTTAAAATATATGTCATTATAAGTTAAAAATTGTTTAAATATTAATTCTTTAATACATCAATATATAATATACCAAAATATCTTATCAAATTTCATTAAATTGACTTGTTAAAATCATAAAGTATTTAATCAATTTTCTAATTAATTTTGAAAATAAATACTTTAATTCAATTAAAATAATTATAGAACATATTTAATATATATTATATATTAAGCATTCGCATTATATAAGAGTAGGTCTTTTTGATCAATTATATATTTTAAAAATGATATAGAATGTGTTTATAATTAATATTTCTAATTATAGTCAGTCGTTATTTGATAAAAAGTTTCGTGAAAATCAAATAATTTGAAAAATTAATATATTTAAATATCAAATCAAATAAAATTCAATTTTGTTATTATTAATATTTAAAAATTCTCATTCATTACCAAATAATTCCAATTCATTATACCATAAAATTCTTAATAAATTGATGAATTTTTCTTTCCACAATAATTCAGGCTTATATACATGAATGATTTATACTGCTATTATAAATTACAAGTTTGTAATATTTATCTGAAATATTTGATAATTATCATTTGAATTTTGAAAGGTGTGATTAAAACTTCACAATTGGTTAACAACACGATAATCCAGTTTTATGCGATATGATAAAATCATTTGACAACTGTAATATGCATAATTTTTCTATTTTTAACTATAAAAACAAATAAACTCAATTTTTAAGATTTGAACTCTATTTGATATATACATGTAACATCTAAATCCATCAATCATCAGTATTTAATAGTTAATATATATATTCTATAAACTAAATATTTACACTATTAATCAATCTATTTATAACTATGAATTAAAATTATTTTTGTACTAACTAAATTAAATCATATTTTTTAAGAATTAATAGATATTTGAAAGAGATAAAATTTTCCACAATTTATTTGAAAAATAATTATATTTTTTTATTCTTGAAATATATCAAATTTATAATAATTTCTAATTAAGTGGATTGTTATATTATTTCAAATTTTGTACTAGTCAATAGTTTTGTTTAAATAACTAATTTATGAGTTTTATAACAATATTATAATGTATTCTTGTAAATAATAAATGATATTGAGTCATATTTTAATATCTACTTTTGTCGGTGTTCGCGATCAAATAATAACTAAGAGATTAAATACAAACTTTCTCATGCGAAATTAAAATTTAACTTGAAAGAATATTTTGGGTCAAATCTGACCAACATTCATAAAATCAGACAATATTTTGAATATCCACCTGGTAAAATTTTCATAATTGGTTTGATCCAATATATTATTAGTTTATTGATAAGGCGTAGCATTTATGAGAAATGTAAACTAAAAATAATATTTTTAGTGCAATAATAATTTTAAAATAAAAAAAATTATTATAACATAAATATATTTGTTACCTTAGCAAGACTTAATTAAAATTTAAATTAATATAAAATATCATACCAGTTAATATAAAATACGAATGAGAATATTTTGTTAAACATTAAATATTAATAGTTATCAAATGAAATCATAGAATTTTGACCCCTATACCTATTGCCTAAACTCTCCTAATTAATTCATATATGATTCTACAAATGTAGTACGAAAATACCGTTTTTACCCCCCAATTAATTTGAATAGTTATTGTAACTAATCATACTGGATTGTAAGGCAGGATTTGGTGTAATCAAATTTGATCCATGAAATAGTATTTAAGTCCATCTTGATCAAATATTTTAATGTTGATTCTTAACAATTAATTGACTTAAGATATTAATAACAATGAACTCTAAAATCGTTTTCTTTACTTTGTTATCCGCTTTACTAGCTCAAGATGCTGGCCAAGATAGTCTCAAATGTCTACAAGAAAAGAACTGTGGAACTGATTTGAACTGTATTCAACCATGTATCCCCAATGTCCAACTCAAACCCAATGACGCTCAAACTGCCCTTGACTGTTTCAGAAAAGAATGTGAAAAGGAAGAAGATAAAACTAAGTTTGTGTCCTGCATCTCTACCTGCTACACCAAGAGTACCAAGTCAGACAATGATGACAAGGATAAGAAGGATGACAAGGACGACAAAGACAACAAGGATGACAAAGACAACAAGGATAACAAGGATAAGGATGATTCCAAGTCTGACAATAAGACCTCTACCAAAGATGCTGAAAAGCCCAAGGCCAGTGAAATCTCTTCCAATAACAGCGGTTCTATAACTTTAGTTAGCTCTGGTGCCCTAGCCGTTGTCTTATCCATCGCTGCCATGGCCCTCTAATTTAATTAAATCTGAGTAATTTATTAGACAATAATTTTCTCATTGATATCCAAGTGATCCCAATGATGAAATAATTGATGTTAATATTATATATAATTAATAAAACTTAATTTAATTTTTCATTATTCATTATGTTAAATATTATTTCAGAGTATATTTATTAACAATGTTATAGATAAACTCCTTATGTTTAAAAATATACTTTTGATAAATTGATCATTCTTAATTGTGGATATGTATATTGTTGGATTAAATAGGCTTGAAAAGTATTAGTTATTAGATAATATTTAATTGATTGAATTGTTAATAATAAAATCAAATGAAATTATATCTTTTGGTAACTAGGATAATATTATTTAATAGTTTAAATGGATCAATTATTTATATTAAAATAATTAAAAAAACTTGTTCACTATCTTGTTCCCCTTATTATTTGATAAAAATTTGCTATTTCATCAAATTAAGAAAATATCAAAATCTACAGAATGATTTTTATAAATATTGATGATTAAGTCAAAATTTAGTTGAATAAAAACAGATTGATAGGCTAAAATACCTTTAAACTTAAGTCATTACATTATACATTGAGCAATAAGGATGTTTTATAAATATTTTTTATAATAAAAAATATGATTTTTTAAAAATCTAGATAATCTAGCGATTTAATGATAATTAATAACTTGATTTCAAACTTGCTCTAACTAAAAATGAAAATTACATGGTTTATCATATTATCATAATCAACATAAACTTAATAGCAAGTCTATTTCTACAAAAATGACGAAAAATCAACAGTTGAGAGTATGTACTACTTAGAGCAGAAAATTAGTGTAACAGTTCTAATTAGACATTACATAAAATTTATATTATTTTAATTCAAGAGTGAATTCATTTTGATGAATCATATTAAATATAAGACTTAATAAGTAAGCGTATTAAAATTAAATAAAATTTACTTAATTTTTTATAGTTATTATAAACATTAATAAAATATAGTTTATAGAGATATTATCATTAAAATGATTTTTATAAAACTCGAAATTTTCAAAATTTAATTTAAATTTTGTAATCATTTAATTTGGATATATTACTCTAAATATGGCATAAATTATTATTATTATTATTATTATCAAGTATTACTTTTGTTATTTATAATAAAATATTTAAAGGTGTTTAATGGGATTATGTCAATTTTTATATTGGTAGAATTCACCAAAGTATATGATTATAATTTAGTAAAAGAATGGTAATGAAAAACCTAGTAATATTTCCAAGTTTGAAATTTATATCAGTTCTAAAGTGCTCTTATTAATAGATTTTTGAATTCGGTTCAATATATTCAAATTGAGAGTTAGCAAATCAACTATAATAATAATAATGATTTAATAAATATATATTATATGTCTAGTTAAATGTTTTGGTTATATGTATTAATATTAACACTTGTAGAACTTAATGCTATATATTAAAGCTAAAATTGTAACAATCATTATGAACATTTAAAACAGTTAATATAATATCTATCAATTACTAATTAATGTTTGATAAAATAATTTGAAAACTTAAATATCAATTTACTTAATAGATGGTATAAAATTAAAAACAAATTATTTTTGAATAAATTAATTATGTATTTAACTTAAATTAGACTAAAATAACGTAATAATTATGTTATCTCAGAAAAATCATTCTTCAATATAAAAATAGATTAATTCTCAATTAAAAATTTAATGAATTTATACAAGGTACAATGAAAAGAATAATTTAACTTTAATAATGGATTAACTAACTAACTTGAAAAGTTTTAGTATTCTAATATGAAACTTTAAAATTTCTAGTAAATTAAAAAAAAATTAAAATTTGAATCAAATTTCTTACAATTTAGTTAAGTTACAAATTTTTTAATAGTGATTTAAATAACTTAAAATTGCCTTTATATCGAATAATTCTTCATTGTTTTTTAGTGGTATATTTAATCATATCTTTTAATTAATATTTTATAATAGTCTATAATAAGAGTTTTTAAAATTTATTATAAAATGAATTCTAAATATTGTGGAATGATTTATTTGTTATTTGTGAGTCTGTTAGTTGGAAATCAATTACCACAACCTAATAATGCAAATACAATCGTAGAATCTTTAAGATCTGAAATGGGTTCAAATACCAGCAATTGCAATAAAACTGAAGAAGACGAGAGTAATGCTTTAGATGAAGATTTTTATCATAATTTTTCTGCTGAAGACGATCTCGATTTGAAGGGAATTCAGCAGAGTTATAGAACTCATTATGTTGCTGGCGGTAGAATTCACGATATAGATATTTATTCAAAAGCTGAAGATGTTAACCTCCCAAAATTTAAATATTGTCCAGCTCAGTATCCGGTGGATGGTAAGCGTATCAATCGAAAAAATTTACCCCAGCACTGCCAGGATTCTACATTGAGTACTAAGGTTGGATTTGAACATCCTGTGGATATTCCTACTACTGGTGGTGATACTCTTCCTACTTCTTACAGAGTAGGAGTAAGTCCGCCACTTCCACCAAATTATAAGCTTGTATTCATGGATGATTTCGACGGGGATAAGCTTGATCGATCAAAATGGTACCATGAAATAAATTGCTGGGGAGGTGGCAATGATGAACAACAATGCTATGTAGATCATCCTGATGTCCTCAGTGTACAAGATGGTAAATTGATTCTGCGAGCAATCAATGTGCCTGGGGGCTACCAATTAGGCCCTAATGACCATTGCAATGCTGACCCGTCAATTATCCCAGATCAAGCATGTACAAAACGACTTCCAGTGAAGACTGCGAGGATCAGAACATATAACCCCAGTAATCGCGCTGCAGGCTCTTGGAAATATGGTCGTTTCGAAATGAAGGCAAAGCTTCCACATGGAAATTACCTTTGGCCAGCATTTTGGATGCTTCCCACAGACTATAAATATGGCACATGGGCAGCATCTGGAGAATTCGACATAATGGAGAGCAGAGGTCAAAAGCCAGACGAAATAGGACATACCCTTCACTATGGATCAAAATGGCCCAAGAACGTTTACAGTAATAAGATGTACTCCCGCGAAGGTCTTAGTAACGAATTCAATGTGTATGGTTTGGATTGGGACGAAAAGGCAATTCGTTTCTATGTCAATGATAATTATATTTATCAAGTGGAGACTGCTAGAGACTGGACATCTCCCGCAGCCAAAGATTCTTCACCATACACAGCACCTGGTCAGCCATGGGACCAAGATTTCCACATCATTTTGAATCTTGCAGTTGGTGGTAACTTCTTCCCAGGTGGTAAATTTGATCCCAACACTGATCCCAAAACATGGGGCCAAGAGTTCATCATTGACTGGGTTCGAGTATATCAGCCAGATAAAACAGCATATGGTCCTCAGAGTAATCACACTTCATTGGATTATCCCGATAAGAAGAATCATCCCAATCGATCACATTCAACAAATCATCGATCAGAGCAAGCTCCAACACCCATTCAGAAATCATCACATACTACATGCTAGTTAAAATATAATTAATTCATTCTAATCATTTTTTTTGTTAAATAAATAATCTTTGTCTATTACATTATTATTATAATCATAATATAGAATATGTTTTTAGAATGATTAAATTAACATATATATATATTATAAACTATTATCATTTTAATGATTTAAAATCAAATGAAAATTTATTATAAAAATATAATAATTAATATATGATTGATAATAATAATAATAATAATAATAATAATAATAATATGAAGATCAATAATAAATGATTTACTAATTATTATTTAAGAATTTGAATAAATATTATAATATAAAATAAATTATATAATGAATAATCAATTAAAGGATTTGAAACTAATTACATACCAATATATATTTTTATCAGTTGAAGTGTTGGTATTCAGTTGAATTTTATTACACTTCAGATCAAGTTTAAATTCACCATTTATTAAATATAAATGGAACCTTTGAAATAGAACTAGATTTCTTGTGAGGTTATTCTAAATAAAATATAGTTGAATGATTTCTTCTAATTATTATTATTATTATTATTATTATTATTATTATTATTATTGAATTATGATTGTAAGCTATGGATTAATATGGCTGAACTTTAAAGTGTTATTGGATTTTGACACTTGGCACTATTTGAATATGGCTCATACAACACCTGGTAAAGGTGTAGGCATTCCTCCAATCACTTTCACAATTGTGAATCCTAAGCCAACCACAAATCTAGGAGCTCCACCCACTCTGATTGGTCAACCTGCACCTACACCGTATCCACCATCTCCTACTACAACCTCACCATCCAATACACTAGTCTGGCCAATTCAACAGAATCTAGATATCTTCTGGGCCCTAAGACCATCTCAGAAACTGAGTATTTGGGACCCTTTGTGGAGTGTTCCAAATCTCTTTACCAATGTGTTTTGGGCTGTTCCCTTATTGCCACAACTTGTAAAATTATTAAAATACCCTACATTTTGTGAATCAGAGCTTAAACTATAGTTCAATTATTATTTTATAAAATGAGCATTATCATAGATTTTTATTTATTTATAAATATATTATTAAATAATTTTATATTAAAAAATTTGTAATCATTGAATTTTTATTTTTATCTAATTAATATATCATCAAAATATATAATTTTCAATTAATATTTAATTCAATTAAGTTTTTAATAAATTTTATAAATCTATAGAAATTTTTTTTTGATGTTTATTGATATAATCATGTATATATATATATCGTCCAAGTATATTCAAATATTCTTTGAGATATAGATATATTATATATTATTATAGGTTAGCGAATTTGATATGAAATTGGTAAGATATTATCGGATGAAAAAAAAAAGATTAAAAACTCGATATTGACCAATAGAATATAGAGTAATGGTAATTAAACAGAAATAAAAGCGTTGATAAGGAAAATTTAATCCGTTTGCATATCTGTAGTCTGTTGCTGTTCCTTCTTCTTAGCATTTAACCTCTTACCATTATCCGTACCCAACCCAGCTGCCATTTCCGCCTCTTTCTGAGTATAAGGGGCTTCCCTCAACAATCTCAACCTCTTCTTATGGTATTTACCCCTTCTGTGCTCACTCAAGGAAGTTTCATCGATAAAATATTTACTACATTGAATACAATAGTGTTGAGCTAACCCTGGCAAATCGGGGTCCACTTCCTGATTTTCCAATTTAGAGGCGTTTTCAGGTTCTAAATCTTCGTGAATTTGGTCTAAGTCCTTAGTTCTACGTCTCAAACGATATTTACGTTTAATATCACGAATTCCTCTATGTTTACGACTTCTAGCTAATCTACCCATTTTATTTTTATATTATTTTATATTTAAATTTATATTTAATTACAAAAATTTTAATAATAATAATAATAATAATTTATATTAATTTAATTTTCTATATTTGAAAAAAAAATAAAATTCTATAATTAAAATATATGAATATATATATTATTAAGATTGAATAAATAAAAATTATTTTATTAATTTATTTTTTATGGGATTATTAATTTTTAATAAATATAAAAAAATTTTTTTTAATGTAATACAATATTAAAAAAATTGAATTAAATAATTATTCAAAAATAATAAAATATAATAAATAATAATATTAATATTTAAAATTTATAAATAAAAAATAATAATAATTATATTGAATATAAATTAATATATAACTTTATAAACAAATTGTAAATTTATATTTAATAATTATTTTTTATTACCACCTGAAAAATTTTTATTGTAAATTAATTTTTGAGAGATCAAAAATTCCTAAAATTTTTAAAGTTATATTAAAATTCAAAGTTTAAGCACCGAATACTAAACTCTGATGAGAGATATCTAACCCAGTCAACTCTTTAACCAGTGGCAGTGATTTATTCTCAGTCATATCCTCAGTCATTTTGAGCTGTTTGGATTGGCCATCGAGTATTTTGATAAAGATTATCATCCTTGTTATTTAAGTCAAGCACAAGTTTAGAAATTCATTAGGATTATTTCTCAAATAGTATTATTTTATAGTAATTGTTTATTTAATTAATAAACTAATTGTTAATTTGTGATAAGTTAGTTATCAATTAGTATTAATTTTGATCAAAAATATTATAAATTATTATTATTGAAATAATTTTAAATAAATAAATGAAAATTTTATAATATTTTAAATTAACTTAATTATCATTTTTAATTTTATTATAATATAATTATTATAATTTTCAAGTTATTATTTTATCCCAAGAAAAAAAATATAAGAATAATAATATTTTTGATCAATTAAATAATTTTATCAAATATATATGTTATACTTATATGAACATTATTTATTCTTTGATATATATGTATATATATCTAAATTAATTGACTATAAATTTATCAAATATCTCTTTAATGATACTTATCGTTTATAAACTATAGTACTTTTCAAACTTAATTGATTTTTGATGATTAAATCATTTAGACGATAGGGTTTTGTCTTCATACCTCTATACCTTAGATTCATCTTTCAAGCTCTATTCTAGACCATTGTAAAGCAAGACATCATAACCCATTATAACTTCTTGTTGGCTTATATTTTATTCATAATTATTATAATATATAATTAATTTTTATTTAAAGTATATATTGTTAATAATATATTATTTTTAATTAGAACCATATATATATAATATTAAAGAAAAATTAAACTTATATTCATAATTTATCTTTAAAAAGAAAATATAAAAATACTTTAGATAAAAAAAACTTAAATAATATTCAATTACTTTAATAAACTTTAAATAATTGACCTATTTATTGTTTATTTATTTATAAGGTTTATTATGCTTTTAATTAGTATTATTTATAGTTTATGATTACTAGTTGTAATATTATTAGATTTTTTTTTTCAGTATAAAACCTCACTTGCCATCTCTTTAACCAATATACAATTAGTTAACTTTTATAATGACTAAGCTACGAGTATTCACTTTTGCAGCTGATGAAACTTTGGGCTATGGAGTTGTCCATAGTCTCTTGAAATCGGATAAACTCAAAGATAATGTGGAATATGTTGGGGCTGGTATCTTGGATGAGTCTAAGCGCGAAGAGTTGGAGAAGATGGGTGCTGAAGTTGTACAATATAAGCAAGGTGATCTGAGTAATGTCAGGGATTCTTTGAGCAAAGTGGATGCCGCAGTCATTATTGCTCATTCTCGTGACAGTGGATTCCTTATTGCAATGGAGATGATGAAAGAGGTCAAGCAAGCAAATGTCAGATGTGTCCAACTCATATCGCAATGGCATTCTGACAAATCTCCTTTACATAGTCCTTTGAGAGGGTTTTGGACCTTGGAAACAATGTTTGAGAAATTGCAATTTGAGGGAGCTATTGTTCAATGTGGGTTTTTAATTGATAATTTGATCCATGTTTCTAAGTCTGTGAGGGATGAAGGTAAGCTTGAATTGAGTATTGGTCATGGCAAGGTGGCACCTATTTCTAAGTGTGAAGTTTCTTATGCTGCCGCTTGTGCTTTATCAAAACATCATAAAGATGCTGATGCTGATTCCAAATATCGAACCATTCGTCTCACTGGTGACAAACCTCATGATGGCAACGAAATAGCAAAATGTATCAGCGAAGCAATTGATGAAAAGGTCGAATATATTAATATTTCGCGAGATAAAATGAAAAAATTGTTAAAACAAGAAAATTTATCAGAAATTCACACTAATATGATTTTGGATATTTTTGAACTTGCAAAGGAAAACGAATTTGAGCCTACCACTGATGAATATGAACGGATAACTGGCGAAAAACCTAAAGGAGTTAAACATTTTATCAAGGAAAATCATCGTGATTTTAAACCTAAGCAATCTTCAAATTCTAATATTTTTGATTTAATTTCTTCATATTTTAAATAAATGACATAATTTAAAATAATAAATAAATAAATAGGTTTATCAAAAGTACTCTATGAAATTATATCAATTGAATATAGTTTTGAATTATATATACTTCAGATCCAATTAATAAGTATAATAATTAAATTACATACATAAAATAATCAATATTAAGTTTTTACATCAAAGTATACAGAAAAAAAATATTACTTTATTTTTGAATAAAATACTCTTATTGTTTTTAGTCCTTGTACTATTTAATTCATTTGATTCCATATTTATTAAATTATCTAGTTGGAACAAATTATCAAATTTAGTAATTAAATTATTCGCTATAGTATGTAAAATTGTGATGAATTTTATATTTATAAGATTTCTTAGGCTTAACAAATGTTACAAACATATATATATATCAATTAGTTGATTAACCCAATATAAATATAAAAAAATCTGTTAATATAATATTTTGATCTTATTTTTTTTATAAATTAATAAATATTCAAATTTAATTATTTAATATTAATGAATATTATTATATAATTTATTAATTTTTTTATTAGTATTAAATTAAAATGGCTTTTTATCAATATATATAATATTTAATAATTTGTGGTATTTTGATATTAGTCAATTATTAACTAAAATATTATTATATTGTTTATGTTGATTATTCTTAATTGAATAAATTCAATAACTTCAGATAATTACACTCAATGCTGATAAATGATCAAGTATTGAATCAATATTTTTATTTATTATACACAGATGTTTAGTGATTAATTTGATAATATATGATATAAAATAGATGCATATTTTAATCCATTAAACTTTTTTATCAATTTGATTCTTTTTAATAATTATATATAGTATTATTTCACTAGTATTGATTAATATCAAACTTTTATAGTTATGTATAATGTCATGTACTAATCAACACAAAAAATCTCCCAAATCTGAATCCATAGAAATACGAAGTATCATCTTAAAAAAACTATCTCCAAGTTGAAATGCTCGAATTAATCTCAGATATATTTGATTGCTGCTCAAATACCGTCATTCGCATTGTGACCGCGTATAGGGATGAGGGTCGAATTGCTCCCAGGTCGAGAGAAAGCAACCACCATAACAAATCAAAAGTGTAAATATTTTAGTAATTAATAGGTATGTAGGGGAGAATATTAAAATTACTTTGAAACATATTTGCAATAGACTGATAGGGAGTTTTCATTGATAATATCAGAGTGTCTATCAGTACAATCAATATAGCTATTTAAAGAGCAAGGGAGAGGTGACTGAAGAGTATGAAATTGGAATTGATTGATAGGAGTTAATATTTTCAAACCAGTTTTTACCAATAGATTGTAATTAAAAATATTTGATAATGAGATATTTATCAATATCAACTATATTTAATTTTAATAAATTAAACGAATTGTACTAATTATTTGGATAAATAAAATCACTATAATATTATTATTTAAAATAATCAATTAAATATTTTAATCAGTATATATTTAAAGTTAAAAATGATTATATCATTAAAATATGATTAATACTTATTAAACTATATCCAATCAATTACTTTATAATTATTAAAAATCAAAATTGATTCATACATTTTAAACTTTAGAAAATAACTATTTATCATCGTATTCAATAAGCTTTAAATCATTGATTTTTTTATCAAAACAAATCTTAAGTTAGTTATATTATTGACACTTTTAGAAATATATAAATCCAATGGACTATGAGTGAATACAAGAATAAATCGTGTAATCGTACTGATATTATTGGCAATGTCTAAATTAAAGGTATTCGTATTTGCTGCCGATGAACCCATTGGCTTTGGTATCGTTAAAAGTCTTCTCAAGTGCGAAAAGTTGAAGGAGCATGTGGAATGCGTCGGCGCAGGGATTTTAAACTCTTCTGCCAGAGATGAGTTAGAAGAATTGGGTGCAGAAGTGGTGGAATACAAGGAAGACGATTTCAGTAATGTGAAGGAGTGTTTGAAGAAGGCTAATGCAGCAGTAGTTATTCCTCACTGTCGCGAGAAGGGATTTCCAATGGCTGGGCAGATGTTGAAGGAGGTGAATGAGGCTGATATCGACTGTGTTAAGTTAATTTCGCAATGGCGTGCTGACAAGGCAGATGAAAATAGTCCTTTGAGACAGTTTGTGAATTTAGAGAAGATTTACGAGAAGTTGAAGTTCAGGGGTGCCATTGTCCAGATGGGGTTTTTGATTGATAATTTGGTCTTTGTTTCCAGATCTGTTAGGGATGAGGGTAAACTCCAATTGAGTCTTGGTGATGGTAAAGTTGCACCCATTTCTATGTGTGAAGTATCATATTTTGTAGCTTGTGCTTTGGTTAAATACGGTGGCCATAAAGAGGTTAATACCCATCACTACACCGTTCAACTCACTGGTGACAAGCCTCATGATGGTAACCAAATTGCCGAATGCATTAGTGAAGCCATTGATGAAAAAGTAGAGTACGATGATATCTCTCGTGATAAGATGAAAGATTTATTAGGAGATCAGAATTTGGACAAAACCCATATTCAAATGATCTTGGATATCTTTGAAATTGCCAAGAACAATGAGTTTGAGGAAACTACCGACGACTATGAAAAGATTACTGGGGAGAAACCTAAGAGTGTCAAACATTACATCAAAGAAAACCGCGATAGCTTCAAACCAAAGCGAGGTTAATTTTATTTCTATGAATATTCCTTTGCTTAACATCAACTATTATTAATAAATATTGATAATTCTAGTTCATATTATAAGTTTATATCACTCCATTATATAGGTTATTTAAACTATACACTCTAAATATATCGCGGTTGCAACAAGTTAACAAAGTAATATACCTTGAAATATACAAAAAAGCTAATGGGAATATTTGTAATATTAAAACCAAATTAATCCCTAATGTTAATAATAAATATCAATCATTTTTATTAGCATTGTAACTGATTGAATATTTTAAAATGTTGATATTTTGTCTCATAATTATTAAGACAATAATTTTGTAATAATATTTTTTAAAATCAAACTATAGATTTATTTAACATTAAAAAAATTATCAGATTTTATATATCAATATTTTTACCAAATAATATACTATGCTGTTAAGTGGAAAAAATCATAATACTTCATATTTCAATCCTATTTTACACATTTCAATTATATAATCCATAAAACTTGTCACTAAAATTACCAACTCGTTTAAAATATATCATATTCCAAATAATATATTGGATAAATAGGACCAATTAAATATATTTAATAAAATTATATCGTTTTATGATATTATTATTAGGTCATTCAAAAGAAAAAAATTTTTTTATTGATTGAGAATTTTATTAGGAAAATTTAAAATTTATTAATAAATTAAAATTATTAAAATAAAATTTATAATAATTAATATAATTTTATATAAAAATTTGATTTATATAAAAAAATTAATATATCTAAATGTTATATATATTACATTTTACAAATTATATTGAATTGTTTATTATCCACGTGTATGAGTTGATTTTAATAGAAATTGAATATAAATAAAAACAGTTTATTTTTATTTTCAAATAAAATTTATAATTTTTTTAGATTATTCCAATAAATTTAATAATTAATTTAAATATCAAAAAAAATTTATTTAACTGAATATTTTGTTTATTTTTTTTAAAGAATTTTCGGTATTTATATTGTTAATTTGTTAACTTTGTTAAAGTGCCAATATTACATTATTTAATTAGTTGATAACCAGGTGATTTAAACTTATTGATATATATATGAGTTTATATTATTAAAATATCATTAAAATGCAAATAAGCATGATAATATTCGCTGTACATTCTGTTTAACACAAATTTTTAAAAACATTCTATTTAAATAATATATATTTTATATTTTAAATAAAATATTTCAATTGTATTACTTTTGAATTATTCAATTTAATAAAAATTATAATTTGAATACAATATAATTATCATTTTAATAATTTAATTCATGTGCTATTATAACAAATTTGAATGAGTGAATAATGAAAGTGATCAAACTAAATATGTTGAATTATAATAACAATAACGAACTAATTTTAATTAATATTTTAACTAAATTTAATATTATTTATATAAAATAATACTTTATTATTTTGTTTATTCACAATATATATTCTGATCTTTTAAAATCAAGATAGATTTTAAAAGGTTTAATAGAAATTAAATTAAATTTCCTTAATATTTTGTTCAATTAAATAATATATTCAGTATAATATTTATAAATTAACCAATATAAATATATCTCTAAATTATATTTTGAATAAACTAAACTCAATATAAAATCTAAATCCAATTGAGATTGGGTAAAGCTTAATATGATTCAACAATTGTAAGGATCAATCAATATTGTGTAAAAAAAATCTGGATTAAATTTCCACTAAGGAGCTTTAAATTAATGAAATTGGTCAAATAAGGGAGAATTATATATTGGATGAAATGTAAATATTTCTGAGCTTTATTAATTTTTCTTCAGTTTGTTAGTTATTATACTGTTATGCTTTAGATTAATAAGTTAAATGTTAGAAAGATAACGGAAGGGAGAATGACGTCGGATTAGAAACAATCAAATAGAAATATTTGGTGATGATTGGTCAATACCTTATCATTAATAAAATCTCAATCTAAAGTTAAGGTGTTTGATTGGTTAAATTATGAAAAATCTTGGTGATGATTGAAGAATGGGCAGAATTGAGTAAATTAAGATTGTAAAAACTATTTTAGAAAGTGTAAGAACCAATGAAAACTTAAAAAATTTTTAGTATAAAAGATATTGGAGTACCTATTTCATTTTCCTATGAAATTATACTGTACTTTTGATTTTTATTAGTTCAGTACGTTTTCTATCTTGGTTTGTGTTGACATTTTCCGTGTCATATCCTCTTATATCATTATATTTGGAAGAATATACTAGTATTATTGGTATTTTTTTTTATCTTTCTTCGGTAGTTTAATACCTTATAATATTGAAATCAATATTGGAAATTGGGTATTGCTTATTAAATCTGGTATAAATAATCTTGTGCGAGATTTGTTCTTATTTTTATATTAAATTTTAATTGTATTTTTCTTTTGAACTTTATATTGGTTTGCTTTTGATAAAATGGCTCGTGATAATTTAAAATGGCCTCCTTTGCCCGAACAACTTCATGATAAAAAGAAGGACACGTGGTACACCGTTGGGAAATTACTTGGTGAGGGTGGGTTTGCCAAATGTTATCTCGTTACCCATCCTTCTGGTACTCGTTTAGCTTGCAAAGTAGTCTTAAAGGAATCTTTAAAATCTGAAAAACATCGAGAGAAATTGAAGAGTGAAATTAAAATCAATGACAAACTCGCACATCACCATATTGTTCGTCTACACTCCTGTTTCCAAGATCCAAGCTATGTTTACATTTTGTTAGAGCTTTGCGAAAATCAGTCTCTGGTAGACTTGCTGAAATCTCGTAAAAGACTTTCTGAGGAAGAGGCTAGATATTATATGAGCCAAATGCTTGATGCTATGGAATACTGCCACCGTAGTCAAGTTATTCATCGCGATCTTAAGCTTGGCAATGTATTTTTAGACTCCAAAATGCATGTTAAAATAGGTGATTTTGGTCTTGCTGCTGAACTCGCTTCAGACGACGAACGTAAAAAAACTATTTGTGGTACTCCCAACTATATTGCTCCTGAAGTTTTATATGATTCCAAGAATGGACATGATTACAAAGCTGATATTTGGTCACTTGGTGTTATTCTTTATACTCTCGTTATTGGTACTCCCCCTTTCCAAACTCGCGACACTAATGAAATTTACAGGTAGAATTTATATTTTCATGATTTTATTTTTTTTATACTCACTCTCTTCCACTCAGAAAAATCCGAGCTGCCAACTTCCAGTTCCCTGCCCACGTTGAAGTTACAAATGAGTTTAAAGATTGTGTCCGTTTCATTCTTACAACTGATCCAAGTAATTTCTATTCGATATTTTTACTATTTAATTCTCATTGATTTTTTTAGAGGATAGACCTACTATCGAACAAATTAGAAAGCACCCATTCTTTAAAAAATACATACCCAAAGTCATGCCAGTTTCTGCCTTACACACTAGACCTGATTTCACTTATGAAATCCGCGAACATGAGCTCGTTCTTGCTATGTCCAAAAAGGGTACTAAATAATTTTCTACCATTAATATTATTTCATTAACCTTTCGTGTTATCTTTTTTAGATACTGATTCATCTTCCAAATCTGCCGAACAACAAATTCAAACTGCCCAACCTACACCACCTCGTAAGTCACATTTCAAATTTAGTTTTATATAGAATATTTTTATTTATGTTAATGTTTAGAGCTTAAGCGCAAGCTTTTTAACTATCAAATGACCCCTAGTAAGAAACGTAGCCATGATCCCTCTTCTACTACCGAAAACACTGCTTCTAAATCTGAACGCATCGCATTCCTTGCCTTACCTGACATGTCCAATTTCTCGTTCTTGGAAACTACCCATTTTAACATTAATCAGGCCTTAGAATATATTCGCAAATTTAAAACACTTGAAGACCTTGATCGCCTCTCTAATTGTGACGTCAAAGTTCCTGTATTTATTACGAAATGGATTGACCATGGAACAAAATATGGTTTGGGCTATCAATTGACAGATGAAACTGCTGGTGTATTTTTCAAGGATACCACTACAATGGTCCGTAACCCAGCTGAGCCCAAGTTCCATTACCTGTACTATGAATCAGGCTCCACTCGCTATTCAGTCACTAAGGAATCTTATGCGGCTAACGAAATTCCTGAGGCTCTCTCCAAAAAGACAAAACTTTTTGAAAATTACCGCGATTATATGCGCGATCATCTTAGTTCTTCTGTTCCTACTGTCCCTTTTGCTGGTCCTGACTCTCTCGTCTATTTGACTAAATTCGTAAGAACCCATCATGCAGCAATGTTCCGTCTTAGCTCCAAGACAATTCAGATCAACTTCTATGATCACTATAAGCTTGTCGTTTCCGAAGAAGGACGTGTTGTAACCCTCGTTCACCCTACAGGTAAGACTGATCCCTACAAGATGGTTGACATCATTTCCGCTCATTATAAGGTTCCTGGTCTCAAAGCAACTACTGATACTGAGGACATTTACTACCGTATCAAATATGTCCAGGATATGCTTGACCATATCATCAAGAAGAAGCAGATGGCAGCTACCAATTAGTGGTTTTTACACGTTTCTTTATCCTTTACTATACTGCAGCATATCTAACCTTTTGTACATTTATATTAGCATGGTGTTATTCCATAATATTATTACATTGTGTAATCAGCTATTGAATTTTAACCAGTCCTCGAATATAAAATTCTTTATTGTATTTTATAAACAAGGACCAACTACTAATAAAAACAATTTTAACTAAATATGAATAAGTTACAGTTTATTTATTTTATATTAGGATATGATTATTGATTAATACTAAGCGCTTGCACTGATCATCACTTCATATCGAGTTTTCAATTTTATAAAGCGACACATCATATTTTAATTAGTTCGCGGTTTATTATTAAATATAATACTATTTAAATTGGTCACGGTTTTCTCGAAATTCAATGTCACTAGTTTGCAAATTAATTTCAATTAAGCTCTATTCACAATTTTATGACCAATTGACAAATTTAATTTAAATTTGAATGGATTGGCAAGTGTTAATCTTATATTTTGTATCAACTTTCGTTGCAATCAATTGATATTTTTTGTTTACAATATAATAAGATCCCTATAGAAATTAATTTTGATTAATAACATATTTCGATTATTAACTAGCAGAAATATTCAATAGCTAACGTGTATTTTGTTACTATCGTTACTACGTAAGGTTAATTAAAATGATTTTATTGTAATAAATTTGGGTTAGATTCATTATCACTAACTTATCAACTTTTATGTGTAGTTATATTATTTATATTTCTATTTCAAGCATAATTGGCATCACATCAATACATGATCAAGGAATTCTTCAAATATTTTTGAATTTATAATAATTAATAAAAATTAATATTTGAATTAAATTTAATAGAATCATAATCAATAAAAAAAATAATTTTAATTAATTTATCTTTAATATTCTTTGTTAATTAAAATTTTATATTATTTAATAACCATTGTTTAAAATAAAGAATTAATTAAATAATTTATAAACCTTTATAATATAACATTATTATTATTATTTAATATATTTTTAATTTTATTTTAATAATAAAATATTAAAGAAGATTATGTAATTACTCTAAGTTTAAAAACAACTGTTATAAATTATTTAATATAATTAAATTTGATTTTAATCAAAATACAAATAAGTTAACTATATAATGAAATAAAATTATTGGAATAAGTACTGAAATTATATTAATTTAAATAAATCATATTATAATTTAATAATATTTCAAACAAATCAAAAGATTAAACTTCCTTAATAAAGAATTATATATATATATATATATTACTAAATCATTTTTTAATATTTGAACAAAATCAAAATTTATGATGAAATCCTTTGAGTTGTTTTTTATAAGATCATTTGTCTATTTAATTGAAATATTTTCAATCAAGATATCAATAATTCGTATCATATTTGTAACCTTTATTATTACGCATATATAACAGTTACAAAGCTCTTCCCTTTCAACTTGCTAGATATAGAGTGCATTAGAGCGTATTAAACCTATTATACTCAATCACTAGAAAATAAAATTATTAAAAATTAAAAATAGTCAATTTATAGAATAGATATTTTTATTATTTTATAATCTTATATTTATAGATTTTTACTTAGTATTAATTAATATATTAAAATAATTAGTTGATTTAGATACTCACTATTTAAAAAATAATACATAATATAAGTCATAAATTTACAAATTTAAAATCATCAAAATTTAATGAAAATATAATTTTAATTAATTTAGTAATATTAAATTTTTATTTAATATAAAATATATTAAACTTTAAAAAAAATTCTTTTTAATTATATATTATGTTTTATATAATATAAATTCCATAATTTATTATTATTTGATATGAAAATTAATTTAAAAAACTTATAACTTAATCAACTTAAAATATTTTGTTGAATATCAAATTGAATAATATATATTAATAAAATATCTCTGAAAAATATGTAGTATTATATCTTATATTACGTTATTTCATCATTTGGTTTTCGACTCTATAAATCAAAAGAATGTGGCTATTTTTACAAAATTGAATTTTCTAACATCATCTAGTTTTATCAGTTTAAGATAAAATAATATTTCAAAAAAGGTGTCGATACATCAGTAGTCAGAAATTAAATCATAAATCGACGAATATAGTATGATTGCTATTTGATGTTAATAAAATTTTAAATTTATTTAAACCTTATAAATGATGGAAAATGTCAAAATTATTTAATAGATTAAAAATTCTTAAGCTAACTTTTAATCTCACAGAATTATATTGATTAGGGAGGAGGAGAATGGATTTAAAGGACTTGGTCAGGTGATATAAATGTATACATCGACCTATTAATGGATTTCGTCAAGAATCCATAATTAAATAGTCCAGTAATGATTATTATAATCGAGGGCGGATCGTTAGTATTTAATAATTGAAAATACAGTATGATATTGAAGTTGAATTACAACGGGGTAACAAGAATGTACATCTTAAAATTATTATAGGGGAAGATTATGAAGGAATGTAAAATTAGAAGCCTTAGTTAGTACCTTCCATCTGCTTCTTCTTTAAGATATGATCAAGCATATCCTGAACATATTTGAGACGAGAGTATACATCTTCGGTTTCAGGTGTTGGTTTAGGGCCTGGAACTCTATAATGGGCAGAAATGATTTCAGCCATCTTAAGAGTACGAGTCTTACCAGTAGTGTCCACCAAAGTTACAACTCGTCCTTCTTCGGAAATGACAAGTTTATAGTGGTCAAAGAAATTGACCTGAACTGTCTTGGAGCTAAGACGGAACATTACTGCATGGTGAGTTCTGACAAATTTAGTCAAAAAGACGAGAGATTCAGGACCAGAAAAAGGGACCGTAGGAACGGATGAGCTTAAGTGATCACGCATATAATCACGATAGTGCTCAAAGAGTTTCTTTTTCTTGGAGAGGGCCTCAGGAATTTCATTGGGAGCATAAGATTCCTTGGTAATGGAAGAGCGAGTGGAGCCTGATTTATAGTATAAATATTGAAGTTTTGGCTCGGCTGGATTGCGGACTAAAGTGGTTGAATCTTTGAAAAATACACCAGCAGTTTCATCTGTCAATTGATAGCCTAAACCATATTTTTCTCCATGATCAATCCACTTGTTAATAAATACTGGCACAACTAAGTTGCATGTAGTGAGGCGATCAAGATCCTCAAGAGTCTTAAATTTGCGAATATAATCAAAGGCCTGTTTGATATTAAAATGAATGATTTGTAGGATCGAATAGTTGGACATATCAGGTAAAGAAAGGAATGCGATACGTTCAAGTTTAGAGGGAGAAGTTCTGGTAGGTGAAACGGGACCAAGTCCATTACTCTTGTTGGGGGTAATATGGTAGTTGAAAACATTGCGCTTGCGCTCTGGGCTAATGGGAGAAGTGACAATTGGCTTGGTTTTGGATGAATCTGGGATCATTGTAGCTGGGATTGGTTTGCGTTCTAAAAACGAAAAGTGTTAGTATTCAGTATAGCATTAAATTCAAAAGAATTAACTTACGAGGTGAAGAAATTTGATTATATTGCTTTTCAGGTGATCTTGAGGATAGTTTGTTATCTGAAAGAGATAAAGTGAAGGTTAATAAAAATTATTTAAAAATTAAAAAATATATAATACCCATGTTAGCCATAGCATTAGCGAGCTCATATTCACGCATTTCATAAGTGAAATCGGGTGGTGTTTTCAATGCAGATGTTGGCATGACTTTGGGTGTAAATTTTCTAAAAAACTGGTGAAGTCTAATTTGTCTGATAGTAGGTCTATCCTCTATAGAATTGAATAAGAATTAAGTAGTATGAATATTCATAAATAATGATTACTTGGATCAGTCGTGAGGATAAAACGAACACATTCTTTAAACTCATTTGAAACCTCAATATGAGCGGGAAACTGGAAATTGGCAGTTCGAATTTTTCTGAGAAGAGGAAGTTAATACGATAACTATAAAATCATCTGAATATTAATAATACCTGTAAATTTCATTAGTTTCACGAGTTTGAAAAGGAGGAGTACCAATAACAAGAGTATAAAGAATAACACCAAGTGACCAAATATCAGCTTTGTAATCGTGACCGTTATTGGAATTATATAAAACTTCAGGAGCAATATAGTTGGGAGTACCACAAATAGTTTTTTTACGTTCGTCGTCTGAAGCGAGTTCAGTAGCAAGACCAAAATCACCTATTTTAACATGCATTTTGGAGTCTAAAAATACATTGCCAAGCTTAAGATCACGATGAATAACTTTACTACGATGGCAATATTCCATAGCATCAAGCATTTGACTTAGATAATATCTAGCCTCTTCCTCAGAAAGTCTTTTACGAGATTTCAATAAGTCTACCAGAGACTGATTTTCGCAAAGCTCCAACATAATGTAAACGTAATGTGGATCCTGGAAGCAGGAGTGAAAGCGAACAATATGGTTATGTCTAAGCTTATCATTAATTTTGATTTCACTCTTTAATTTTTCTTTATGTTTTTCAGATTTCAAAGACTCTTTTAATACTACTTTACAAGCTAGGCGTACTCCAGAGGGAGTGGTAGCAAGGTAACACTTGGCGAAACCACCTTCGCCAAGTAATTTTCCAACGTTATATAGCGAATCAGTTTTTTTATCATGAAGCTGCTCGGGCAATGGAGGCCATTTTAAATTATCACGCGCCATATTGTCAAAAACGAAATCAAAATAGAGGCCAGAAGGGAAATGAGATTAAAAATAATATATGTGGTAGTAGCTTTTAGACCGAAATACTAGTGAAAATTTAACAAAATGCCAAATTTGAATAATGATTTGTTTTTAATGAGGTATTAAAAGCCCAAAAGAAAAGTAGAATTAGAATAAATATTAATGGTTTGGTTCGAGTACAAGAAAACAGGGTGATTTGTCACAAATATTATTGGCACAAATAATGAAACAAGAACTACTGAACTCAAGATTGATCAGGCAGACAGTTCTTTAAAGATAGATTTATATGTCACTTAATAAGTTGTTAAACAAAAATTTTCTTATTTCACTTCCTCGATTCAATAACCTCAATCCCATTCACTCTTCATTTTTTATTCTTTGGTAATTTAAGAAATGCACTCTAACGCCTTTAATCAATCAATTGAAATTCAGGCTTTAACCAATCAAGCACTCCCTTTTGTGTAAAACTAGTGATTTTGTTTTGATTTGGACCAATCATCATTTAGGATTCCGATTATTCTACTTCTGCCTAACTGAGAAACTCCCTTCCCTTAAAATTCTCCTTGACTCCAAACATCCAATCCTAGAGTTGAGAATATTGGAGACAAGAACATCGTTATAAATTTGGAGAGATAAGCATTAGAATGTTTCTCCTTTATTAGTATTTGTTTTCGTTTGATGTTCAATAGTGGAAACAAATTCAAAATTATACTCATGGATAAGTAATTTGTACAAACTATTGAACCATGTTAGGTATAGCCCACCGAATAACTTGGTTGTTTAATACTGCATTTATTTGAAAATAAGACTAGTTCAGTAAAATTTTCATATTTATAATATCTGCTATTATTAACCTTTTCTATTTTATTTATTATTTGATTAAATACAATAGATTATTGGTTAATTGAATAATTCATAGACTATCCAATTATTGAAATGAAGTAAATAAATACTATATTTAACTTGTTTTAATAATCTTAAATTTGTTTAGATTATTTTCAAATTAAGCCAATTTGAAATCACCTGCAATTATTAAAGATTTTTGCGGTTGCGCATGGTCTAAATTAGTGCCCATATATTTGGTGGATACTATATATCTATGGAATGAAAATTGATGAACTTGAACATTATATCGATCTTTGTATTACATATAAAAACTATTGAGATTTGTAATTAATAAAAAACAATTTTTTACATTGATTTTTAGTTTTATGGTTCTTAAAATCATTAATATTTGAGTATTTCAATTCTTTGGAAATCTAGGATCCGGATTATTTGCATTCTATTTGATGTCTGGAATTTGATTTATAATTATATGGGATTTAGTGTATATTTATTAATGAAAATATAATCATCTGATCAAAATAACATAAACTCGCGATATAATATGCATTATTACATATAGGCAAATAATAATGAACATATTATAAAATATATACCATATATTACATTAATGATATTGTTTATCAATATCTATATATCTTGAATATCTTAGTTTTATCATAACCAATCAATTTAGAATTCAAAATAAGATAATAATATAATTTAGTCAAATCATAATTCAAAATCTAACAATTATTTTAACTTAATTAGATACTCTTAAATAATTACTACATTTTATATACTTTATAAATTTTAAGAAAATTAAAGCTATATATAAATTAAGTAATGTTGAATTATACATACTGAATATTTGATTAGCCAATTCAACTTTGATTAAAATTTTTAAAGAATTTAATATTATTAAAACATTAATATTCTATATAATTTTCATTATTCAAAATGAAATCAGCTATTTTAAATTAATGCTAATATTTTTAAATTAATTTTCGAGCTAACATAAAATAGTATCATGTAAATTATATATCACAAGTTATATAAAATTAAATTATTTTAATATCATAAGTAACCTCGATTAGACCAATTCATATTTTTTGAAGAAAAAACGTATAATATACCATTTTGAGCATGATCGAAAATTATTATATATTAATATGATTTCTTGATTGAACTGAATAAATGATAGAATAAAAAAATTCTTTTAATCAGTCAAACTTGGATAATTTCATTATTTCGAGTTAATGAAAAATATGATATGTGATTTTTCTTTTTCTCATATAGATTAAATCATTTAACTAATTGCTTTTAAAACATATACCTTATATTTCATTAATAATTAAATATTTGAATATTCACAATCTTACAAAATTACAGTAAATTACTTTGTTGAAAATAATTATTTCATTTAAAAAATTCCTAATTTTTGAAGAATTTAATATAGTTTTTTCAATAAAATAACCAATGAATGTAAATAACTTAATATAATACATTCATAACAATTTTTATATTATTTGAATTATCTTCCTTTCAAATTAAATATAGAATGATTTTAGATTACACTAAATAAACACGTTTAAAATAAAAGTTATATTAATACTAATTGTTAAATTTTATTCTAATTGAATTATATGATTGAAATTTATAATCATTTTATTTTCTTAAATGCATCATTATTTGATATATTAAACAAATTAATAATATTGATTGTTAATGGTATTTACTTAAGAATATCGAATATTAATATAGCTTATTAAATTGATATTTGTGACAAATATATTGAGATATAATTTAAATATTACAAAATATGTTATAATAATGATAAAATTATAGATATTTGAATTAAAAGTTAAAGTATGAAATTGTTATTAACATGTATAATTAAAAAAATACGTTGATGACTACCATAAAAATATTGATAAAATTTTCTAAAATTAAATATATTTAAATTAAAATAAAAATATTATTAATGTTGAGATTCTTTTTGAACTCTATGGAAATAAACTTCAGAAACCAAATTCCAAGCTTCCATATAACGATCCATGCACTTGGAGAGACAAGTTTGGTCAGCGGAACTCAATTCTTTACCGGGATTGGGAATACATTTATCGTAACATTTGTCACCCAATTTGGAGATGAGTTCTTGAGCGTTGGCCATAGCTAATTCGGCACGAACTTGATCCATGACTTGTTGCTTTTTGTTAGCACCTTCGCTTGATGATGAACTGGATCCCCAAAGACTCATTTTGAATTAATTTATTTTTGTTAATTTTGCAATATACTTGATTGTTTTGAATGTTGTAATTTTCAATTAATATTTATATTTATATTTATTGTTAAATTGAATTTATGGGATTGTTTTTGTTGTTAATTGACCACAATTGATATGTCATATATAAAACAAAAATTAATTAGTATTTAGTGCTTTAATGACATTTTATTGAAATTAATTAGTATATATTGAAAATAATTGAATAAAACATTTAAAATTGATTTCTCCTTTTGCCTGGATATGGAAATCCAATCATCGTATACTTGATAAATTTACCAATATTGGCCACTCGTTTCTTTGGCCAATCCAAACTAAGTCTTCCAATAATTTTAATCTGATTTTCTAATGTGACTAGTTTGCTATCGATTTGATTGAGCATATCAAAGAATTCGGGATAAGCTTGCGATTTCGTGTAATCAATCGTGTATTGTGAGAAGTTCAGGAGAAGATGATGGATCAACCAAGGATATTGTTCTAATTGACTTATATTAAGTCCACTTTGTTGTGTTTCAGTATCATCCATGTCATCGTCATTGCCTGAGGACATTGTAAGCATTTTTGAGAGATCGGGAGCAAGGTAATCGTTTAGGATTCTCTCGTGATCAATTATTAAAAGTTGTTTTGCTTGAACTGCTGCTAGATATTGGTCACTAAGAATCAAGTCAATGAACCGAACTTTAAATACTGGGGATGGGATCGCTTGTAAGAACCAGTTCTTGGTTGGTTGAAGAGGAATCTGCTGAAAAATTTCATATGTTTCTCTTAACAGAGTATCAGCGCAGACGAGCTCACTGTTAGATAAATGGATTAGCTGCTGGAATATAAAAAGAGCACCTTCCATAGCAATCCAAAATTCATCATAGAATACTTTTCTAGAATAATCCAGCTGATCCACATCCATCTCATCCTCGCTGGTATCAGCCGAGTGGTTGGGTGAAGGTACGGAGTTTTTTGAACTTTCTGTATCGCTATTATATTCACTGAATATATGCTGAGAATTCATATACGGTATCGAATACTCACCAATCATCACCGAGAGCAAGCTTTGAACTACCTTTTTTATCTGTGTTTTTGGTTGACCAGCATCAGTTTCGGGAATAAGAGATAATAGAAAACACTGAGAGAGTTTAAATTTGTTCAAGGAGATATCTTCAGAAAAAATTCTACCAAAGTGATTCAATAGAATAATGGATAAATTACCCAATAATTCATGATTTTTGGGAGTGACTAAACTTTCAATCCATTTCCAAACATCATGCTCAACATTGGATGTATTATTTTCATTGTTAGTGCTATTGGGGATAAGTGGTTCGTAAACTTTAATAAAGAATTTTAATGAGTGATAAGCTTCTAAGCATTTTAAGAGATCGCAGAATTTATGAATACAATCGGCTGTTAGAGATTGGCTCATACTTTTTGTAGGTACTTTTGACTGAATGATTCGCATAAAATATTCTACAATACTGAATACTTGAGGAGGAGAAGGAAATTGACCTACAGAACAGTAATAAAGTAGAGTATCAATAGCTTCCAAATCTAAATTATTTAATTTGTTATAAAATTTAGAATAACATATTAAGGGTATAATAGTAACTTACAATTGTTATCTTCAATTAAATTTTGAATTCTATTAATATTTGAAGTCCCTATCATGATAGTTTTTGCTTCATTATCTGATAGAAAAGGATCTACTTGAATAGAATAAAAGTTTTCCAATAACCCAGGTAAATCCTTAACAGCTTCTGTTAAAGATATAGGAGTTTTTGAATCTTTAGTTTGTATAAGACATTGGAATGGAGGTTCCTATAAAATTGGTTAATTTTTACGAGTATAATTTAATATTAAACATAATACTCTTTCAATCGCAATAATTGTTTTCATTTTATTTTAAATATTGTATTGATTTAAATAATATAAAATGTGTAATTGATTTCGAAGGTATAATATAAGATATTCAATATCTATTGATAAGTTTAATGAATGAGTTAAATAAAAGGTAAGAATGATGAATGCAGAATGGAGGTTTTATAGTGAATTTGGGTAATTAAAAAAATAAATGTAACAATAATAAAATGCAATGCATAGATCTTATTTGATCCGAGGATTGTTAAAAGTGATTTGTTAATCATCGTGGGTAATGGGTTGTTTTCATACTGATCCTTTATCTAAAACTTTATTTCGATATATTAATTTATTCTAAATTGACCTTATTCTAACATTCGAACTTTACTTGAAGATCTTTTTATGGAGAAATTTGGGATATTCAAAATTTCTCCAGTTATTTTTTGAAATTCTCAAGTCACTTAATTTTACAAAACACCACTTTGGCGTAATATTAATTTTATGGTAATTTTCATAATTAAACTGATGATTTAAAAACACTGTCTAACTGTATATATCCATATTCTATTATGCATATTTTAAGTATACTAGTTTAACACCGAGTGTAATTATTTGTATAATTGTATGTACCATGCTATAGGTATTTGTTCGATATGTTTTTTTGGTAGTTTTATTTTGTGTAATATTTATTCCTATATGTTCAGAGGTACTTGTTCTTTACTAATGAATATTGAATGATGACTTGTAGTTTATTATTTTATTCAATAAAGTTAAATAGTACTCTACAGTATCATAAAAAGCAATAAATACACATTCATACCCCTATTTTACTTTTCCTATGAAAGTGAATCAGTCATTGAATAATATCAAATAGAAAATAAGACAGTTTACTCAATATAACTGATAATATAACGCATAATAAAAATTATAATTTTCAGAGTATTAATAATATTTATATATTTATCATATATTAAATATTGAAGATTAAGTATTTATAACATGAGTTATATTCATGATTTGTTGATTTAATATTACTGTTATTATAATTTTATTTTAATATACAAATCGATTATATACAATTTAATTAATTATAATTATTTTCTTATATTTTAATCATTATAATTTATTATATAAATATAGTATTATTTTCTAATGTCGATTGATTCATAACAAGTGTAATTTATATATAGTATTAGTTACAGCCATTTGATGAATTACAATCAATATTTATAAAAGTACTTTATACTTTTGCTTAATTAAAATCATTTGAATTTAATATTCAAATGATGAAAAGCATGAACAATACATGATTAAGGATTTTATTATAATTTAATTGAAATTTTCAATAACTTTCTTCATAGCTGGAAAAATTAATTTTCTGGACCAGGTAACTTCTTCCTGATTAAATATGGTCACTTTGAATCGTTTGGGGGTATTGAGAGTTTGAAATTCCTTTAATTTGAAAGGATTTTCACTTAGTAAACTTTGTAAAATACCTTGAGATTTGTCATCGGTACTCACATAAATATACTTGCGTTCAAAAGTGTTCTTAAACTTATCTCCGTAGGTGAGTAAAACGCAGAAGATGTTGAGCTGGTGTTTTGTAATGAATTCATCTATATCCTTAGCAATTTGGTCAATTGTGTCTCTCTTGATCCATTCATCAATATCCCACTGAGTAATAGCAGCAATACCAACTTGCATTCCTTTGACTTCCCAACACTTGTAATCTTTTCTGAAGAGTTGGTCATTTTTCAAGTGTCCAATATTACTTTTAGCTTGTTGAATTTGATCAAATAGCTGTTGTGAATATTCGGAATGAATTTGGCTTGAGAAGGTAGATTTCAAGAATTCGTAGGCTTGGATATCTGTTTGAGTGACTCGTTTGAACTCTGGGTTCATTAAAACAGTATCAATAATGATAGGTGACAGGAATAAAGTGGCTAAATCGCTTTGATCCTTGAACCATTCATTAAGGCTGGGGTCTTTAGTGCACAAGGATTGCCACCAAATCACGACCAAGCTGGTTGCCGATCCACAAGGTTCAATATTTCTGATCTTTGCATCGAGATGACAGCGGTCGTCATAATGGTGATCAAAAATGGCTTCAACTTTATTTGCCCAATGGTGGAAATTGCGATGAATTTTATTGTGATCAACTAATACAACACCTTCAAGTTGAGGATCAGAGGCTCCTAAAATCTTCTTAATGATAGGATCGTCTATGAAAAATAAATTATCAAAGTCCACATGACATTGATTGAGTACATATTCAACCTCGGGACGGAGTTTAAGATCTTGACGCTCAATATTGATAACTGGTAATGTAATGTGCGACTTTTGTAAGTCATATTGATTTCTTAATACACTGTAACCAATACTGCTTAGGACGGAATCAAGATCTAAAGACAATTCATTAATTATTTAGCAATATCAATGAGAATTGAATTACCAGCTGCTTCGTTCCCTATAACAGGGATAAGGCGGACTTCACCCATCCAATTGGCAAGTCTTTGTTTAACTAATCTTAAGCAGTTGTTAATAGCACCTGTCATTTTATTCGAAAAACTATTTGAATTTATTAACTTGACCTTGATGTATTAGCAGTCAATTTATCCTAATTGAAAATTCAATTATTATGGGTCTAAAAATAATCTTCAAATTAACATTTAAAATTTATCAGAATTTTGAAATTTTTAGAATATGAGAGATTTAAATATCATTTAGCCATTATATGGTTTTTGCCTAAAATAATAATTATCTATATTACATTATGGTATAGATTTGATTACAAATAATTTATTTTGAATGATTTATTTTTCTAAGTCAAATTTAGTTAAATACATTAAGATAATAAAATCATACATTAAAATAAAATTTTCAAAATTCTTAAATATACCGACTATGAATATATTCTAAGACCAATATATACATTAAATGATTGTCCAAACAATTAATAATTCAATATTACACATTTCTAAATTAAAGTTTCAGGGTGGATATATATATTGAAATTATCATACTAAAAAGTTGTTATAAAACAGATATTTTATAATTATTTGGATTAAGCAACTTCATAATGAAATATATTGTCAAATCAGCTAATAATTAAAATTAATCTTAATTAAAACATAAAAATATATTTTTTAAGTTCACCATGGAGATTCATTCAAATTAACTATCAGAACTTGGATTTCGGAAGAATGAAAACTGTACAAATTAACTACTAATAAAATGAATTTTGTACTAAAGATGTTAAGATATAAATTGTATAAAACTAAGTCGATTTACAAACGATATTATTTGTCAACAATATATATGACAAAAATTCCTCTAATAAATATATTTGAGGTAAAAATTTAAAATTATATACATACTATTACAACTTTGCAATAAAATTGCTATTCATATTGGTTGAACATATTATTAATAGTGAAAATTAAAAAAAATAGTGCTATATATTTATTTTATTTATAAATGACCATTTTGAAAAATATTTAATTTAACAAAAAAACATAAAATACATAGTATAAATAGCATTAATTTAATGTACAATAATATAAAAGGTTGAAAACAGTTGATATTTGAAGAGAATAAGAGAGTTTAATTGATTGAAATGAGAATCCCATAATTTGGTGAAATAAAATATTATAATTTATTCTTTTTGGTATTTAGGGTAATAATAAATGAGCTAATATATCATAATAATTCAAAATTAATTTATAAATAATGTCTAACTTATTAAAGTTGAGTCGATTCACTTTAAGACAAGGTTCATCGCAGATAATAAATATCCTTTATAACATAGTCATTAATCATGTTTAATTTTAGTGAGCTCCAGATCTGTTTTGATTTCCAAACCATTTTCAACCAATCCATTTTTATTAAAGGATGAAACTCCTTCCAAACCCGAAATTGTGAAAGATTCTAAACCTGTTGAACCTAAGCAAGAAGTTAAATCATCTGAATCTTCCAAAAAAGACGAGTCAACAGTCAAAGTCACTGAAGAAGCTGCCAAGGAATTGGCTGAAGATGCCAAATTAAGACATCAAATGTTAATGGATAGATTGGAAACCATCGATGAGGAATATGAAGTCGTTGAAGAATACCCCTGGGAAGAACTGAACCCCGATGATTTGACTCAATTCGATCCTATTTTAGATTTTCCCGACGATCCCTACTTTGCTAAACATACACATCCTCAAAAATTCCCTTTGGAAAATAGGTATCCCTCTCAGCCTCCTCCAGCTGATACTGTCATTGAAGAGAAGGAAGAGGTTGAGTTCTCTCACTCCATGGGCATCAATCACCGTGTCTTCCGCTCCTTGAAAAAGAAGGTTCTCTATGTCAGAAGCACTGTCAACATGACCGCTAAAGGTAAAATTCGCTCCATGTGGGCCTTAGTCGTTGTTGGTAATGGAAACGGTGTCGGCGGTTATGGTGAAGCTAAGGCCGATGATGTTGGTGTTGCCGTCCAAAAGGCTACTCAAAGAGCCATTAAGAATATGATTGCCTTTGAAAGATATGACAACCGTACCATTTACCATGACATTGAACACAAATTCAAGGCTACCAATTTGAAGCTCTTCGCCCGTCCTCCAGGTAATATCTGCCTACTTTCTTACTGATACATTATTAATATTTTGAATAGGCTTCGGTCTCAGAATCAACATGTACCTCCACGAAATTTGTGAATGCTTAGGCTTCCGCGACTTGTCTGGAAAAGTTTACGGATCCGCCAATCCCATGAATGTTGCCAAAGCCTTCTTTGAAGCCATTCAAAAGCAAAAAACTCCTCAGGATATTGCCAAATCAAGAGGCAAAAAATTGGTCGATGTTCAATATCGTTACTATGGTATTGATTCTTAAATCTTTGTACATGGATTGAATCAGCAAAATAGAACAAATCACTCACTATACTTTTATTTAAATGAACCTTAATTTACATCTTTTTAAACTTAGCAACTCAAAAATTCCAATTTATTTCAAAGATAATTTAATATTTGAATCATTAAAAATTATTGTTAATTATTACGGATGTTAAATTCGATTTTGATACCTAGTTGAAAATTCAAATTTAAATAGTATCATTTGATATATCATTATAATGATACAGTGAATAAATAATCAATGAAATATTCGATATTGTATGTTATATTTTTGAAAAAATAACAAAAAAGATGATCTCGCTCAGATTCGAACTGAGGACCGTCTGTGTGTTAGACAGACGTGATAACCAACTACACCACGAGATCCTATAAATTGAGTCACATTTCTCAGTCGTATTACCACTAAAATCATGATTTACTAAGAGCTATCACCAATTCATAACCTGCACAACTAGAACTGTACTTTAAATTGGCAGGTAGACTACCAATAAACAGAAATATGTTAAAAATTAGTATAAGATTTATTGTAGATATTGCACACAATATGCCAAAACTTAGTTATTGTACCAAAGATTGTATTTATACAATAATACTGGTATTGACATAGTATTATATGAATGTGATATGATTTTATTTGTAAAATGTTATGAGACTTAGGAGAAATGAAGTTAGATCTGTCACAAATTATATTAAGTAACTAAATATATTCTTTTAATTTTTCTTATTGAGTTGTTCTATTACTTGGTTTTATTTTTTACACATATTTTTATTTGATTGAATTATTCACATTTAAAATCAATTATAAACACTTTTTGTAATCTAATTGCATATATAACAATACTTTTTCATTTCGTTAAATCATTGATTTTGTTTCAATGTTTATTTAATGAATTCTAGTTTAAATTAGATCAATTTAATTAGTTGGAATTTGATTACTATTACAATGATTTTTTAATTAACCATTATGTACTAAATAATCTATTTCCTTTGTTTAATATATAATACGGGCCACAATGTTTGAACAAAGCGATATCAAATTAAATCATTCAGTTTGTATTTGATCAGATTCCAAAGTTAGTTGATTTAACATATGCTCAATATCTGGAGTTCCTACAAGACGGTTGCTAACATTGCCCAAATGGGCTAAGAAACCATTCTTGGGATTGGCATCCACAGCCATGACTTTTTGCAAGAAATCAATTGGCTGAGATTTAGTAACCTAATAATGATTATATTAGCAAAGCTGTGAAAAATAGAATGATTGAATTACATCCATAATAAGGTTACCATAAAGCAATTGAACCTTTCCTGACTTATATCTTCTCAATTTGCCAACAACTACATCAGGATGCTTGGATTTATCTTGGTGTTCTTCATCAGACTTGGAATCGATTTCAACCGGCTCGTCTGACTCAGGTTTAGCATCATACAATGGCTTGGGAAGTTGAGGTGGTAAATGCAAGAAAATAAATTGGTCAGGTTTAGGCCATGGATTAGTATCAGTTGGAACGTGCTGAATCTCTTCAGAATTTTCGCCATCGGCATTGATACTATACATTGGCTCAGCAGTTGAAGTATCTATAGGTTCCTCTAATTTAGCCTTGACTTCATCCTTGGCTGTATTTATGATAGTATCAGTATCTAATTGCTGTACCGAAACAGTTTTTTCGTTAGGCTTAGCGTCAAATAAAAATTGATGTTTGCCGTAAGTTTCGTAGTCTGCATCCTCTCTGGTAACACTTTTACGAGAGCCAGGTGTAGATCTAAGACCAGAATGAGGGTCACGTTTAGAACTATGAGAACCACTGACATAGTGCCTAGAAGAGGCTCCAACTGAGGAGACAGAAGCTGGGCCTTGACTAAAAAGACCTGAGGTCGTATACACGATTTCTGTCTTCTTTCTAGGAGCCTTTTCTGGTTTCTTATTCACTTGGCCATCTTTTGCCTTGGGTGTTATAGTATCTAAAAGAGAGGAAGCTTCAGGCTCTTGCTTTTTACGAACGACATTCTTATTGATAGCAAATTTGGGTTTGGTGCCTGGTGTCAATTTAGCTTTAGATCTGGTAGACAGCAATCTTTGAGGTGGTTGATTTGGATTTTCCGAATTTGACATAATTGGTTTTCCCTTATTCTATTTAAAAATTTAATATAGCCAATTTTAATAGATAATTCAAACTCATAAGTTCATTTTTCTAATTATTCAGTATAATTTAATGTTTAATTATACTAGTATAATTTTATGGGATTTTCAAAAAAATATTCAATTTATTCGAGACAATGAGAGTTAACAATTCTCTTATTCCAAATATTTCATATTATTATGATTATATAATTATTACTTTATTAGATGTTAGAGTCTACTACTATTTTTACGTTATTTGAATAGTGATCCAAAAATATTATACTATGACAGCATTATACTGGAACAATATTCAAAAATTTATAATCAAATTTTCAATCAACTCTATTTCCAATGCCTATGTATGAAAATAATAATATCATCTGATATATTTATATATGCGCCACAAATGAACTCATTATATTATAATATTATAATAATATAATAATATAATAATATAATAATATCAGATAAAGCTAAGGATATATTTGTTTTCGAAAACAAAATTTGAATCAGATTTTATTCATCCCAGAATAAACTTGAGTTAGAACTTGAGCTGGATAAAAATTCTTCTTCATTGTGTGATTGTATGCTATGAATGTGATTTTCTTGAGGTTGAGTAAAATTTTCAGCCGATAGATGGATTATATCATATTCCTAATTTCAATTAAACTCTCTCATACTCAAAATATAATTCAATAGTTACCAACGCTCGGTCAGAAATTAAAGGCTCAAGATATATTTTATTCAGCTTGTTAATCAATAGCTAATTTCATCAATAATATTGTTTATAAATTATTATCTTCAAGTTACCTCATTATTTTCTATTGATTCCAATTGAAATTTAATATGATCTGATAGATTTGAAAATCTTTCGATTGTTTTACAAATTGTATCGAAATTATTTTGCAATCCAATTAATTTCTATTATTTTATAAATATTATAAGTTTAAAAAATTAGGATATTATTACATGATATTTAGCTTTATCAAAAATAATTGGAAATAATATCTTCCAATTAGACAAGGATTTTAAACTAATTTGTTTAAAGATGTTCAAAAGGGTTGAATATTGGGTTGATAATAATCGTTGAAAATCTGAATCACTTTTGATATTTTCACCTATTATGCTCCAGGTTAAAGTTGTTGATTAGTTAAATGTAAATTTACTGTCATGTTTTATTTCGAGATATATATCTATTGATACCAGTTTGTAGCTATAGCTTAATTTAGTTGATAAATTGCGAGGAAATAATCTAACTATATTGGTTAATTATTATATTAGCACTTCAATAGCTTTACCTTTAAAATTTCCATCTTTGATAATTTCTATTTTCTCAATTTGTGTTGAATGAGATAAAATATTTTTCAACTGAGTTATATAATGATCTGAGTGATTGAATGATGAAAATTGAAGTGGATGGCCATCAAGAAAACAAATAAAATTCAATTCAATATTATTTTGATAACCAGTTAAACTTGATGATAATTCTTGAAATTTGGGAGGTATAGCGTCTGTTAAACACTCTATAGTATATTTGTATTTCATTTGAATGCTTAAATTATTTAACAGGTTGTTTGGTATTAAGAAATATAAATGCGAAGTATAGTGATGTAGCATTTTTATCTATCAATCAATTGAGAAAATGATCAAACTTTATAATCTTTAAATATATTTAATTGCATTTAATAAATGTATAAAAAATTATATTGATAGATGATATATAAATAGGATTGACATCATTTTCAAACTTGAGTGAAATCCTGTTAATTTTTAAGTTTACAAAAATTAATATAATTTAAATAAGCGAAATTTAATTATCAAATTTTAAACAATAGGTATTGACTAATATACTAAAAATCAACTTTATGTTAAAAAATTTTTATAGGGATTAAATTAATCGAATCAAGAGATTATATCTATAATTTGTTGTTGACAATAAATATAGCCGATAATTTAATGAGCTCGGCAAAGGACATAACCACCTTGATTAAGTGAGATAGCTTCGTGGATTTCATAAACACCAAGGGGTGTATTTACAATAATAATTTCACCAGGTTGAAGAGGTCCCAACATACCAACTCTTCCACCACCAACAATAGTTTTTAATTCGTCAGCTGTGGCAAAAATTTTACGGGAGGGTTTGGAAATGGCGGTCATTTTACTTAATACAGGAGCATTATTTCTGTATTTGAGGGAGAGCCAGTAACGGCGAGTGGCGATATTTTCGGGAGTTGTCATACTATAATCAATACCAATATGATTACCACGAGCTACAGAAGAAATAAAACCTTGTTGATAAAGGATCTGGGCAACACTCAAATTCATCTTTGTTTCTGGAATAGAAATATTTTTCAATCTAGCAATATAACCATTTTGAACTCGAGCGCAAAGATCATGGATACAAGGAAGTTGACGCTTAGCAACTAACCCAGCGCATTTGGGCATAATTAATTTTTGACCGTATTGAAACATTTTTATTCTTTGTTGTTATATATTTGTACGATAAAAATCATCTAAATGGGGAAATAAAATTTATATTATAACTAAAAGAAAATTAAAATTATGGGTTAAATGTATTTAAACGTATTTTCTTTTTTTATATTTATTTTATGAAATTTGACTAAAATTAATTGATAGGAAATCAATAATTGATATTTATTTCCTCAAATAATACAAAAAATAAAATTTCATAACATATTATTTATGTACATCATAACAAACAATATTTTAATTAAATCCAATTATAATATGAGAGCTGATATAATTGATATTTATATATAAATATTTAAATATTATATTGATCACTTTGAGTAGCCAAAGATAGAATTGGCAATTATTATAAAATAATAAGTTAGAATATAATTAAAAATTAAAAAAATTGAATAAGTGGTAATTAAATCATTTTTAAATAATACTATAATACAATATCGTTTATATCAGACACAATAAATGAAAACTGTTAAGAAATTATTTTTATGTTATTATTTTGAAGTTAAGCAGTTAATTTACATTTTGATCCGAATTTGATATTTGATTAAAAGTATATATAGAATGTGGAACTTTTTGATAAAGAAGGAGATTTATTATATAAGAATAACCTTAATCATTAAAATTCTGCCATTGATTTCCTCAAATTAATTAAATTTTAGTTATATCAAAGTGAAAATGGTAAGGTAAATATTTGATATAAGCAATAACGACATAATTAGGAAGAAATCATTAAATGTGATAATTGGTGATGTAAATTTAGTTTTTTTTGAATACGAATCAAAAATCAATATGATTGTACATATATGATAATAAAATATTGTCCATATATATGCTGATAAAATAAAAAATTATGAGGAATCAATTTTAATTAAAGGTTTAAAACCAGGATTGATATTGATATTGAATTGAATTTATAATTGCCAATCTCTTTAGTTCTTGGTGAGACCTATATATAATGAAATAAGTAAATGTTTTACATTGATTAAATGGATAACTTACGTTGAACTTCTTGGATAGCTTCCTTGAGGATTTGATTTTGCTAGAATCAATTGTTAGAACGATATTCAAATGATAAATTTAATTAAAACTTACTAATTTGGGATCCTTGAGAGAAGCTTCAATGTTAGCAATAACCTTGCTAGCAAGTTCACGTTGTTCACGTTCACGAAGGGAGTTTTCGTAACGAACCCAGGAGTCTAATACAGACTTGATTTCAGAGGCAACGGCAACACGCTGCTTGAGTTCAAAAGCTTTAGCTTGAGTTTCAGCAATTTCCTGTGATTAGAATGTAATTAATATTTTTGAAATCGATTTAATATTAATAAAAATTATACCTTGGACATAGCGAATAAATCCTTGGTAATAGGGACAATATCAGATAATTGAGAAGCTTCTTCAATGCGGTTTTGAACTTGAGTCTTGTGTTCAGCACGAGCATCAGTCAAAATTTTAGTAATATCCTATTAAGCATAGAAATTAATATTAGTGAAATCAATAAATCAAATAAATATACGTTTAAACGAGATTCGGCCCATTGGCTGTAGGGCTCACGGATGCTCTTGTAAAGATAAGTGACAACAAAAGCGAAAGAAGCTAAAACAAGAGATTCTTCGTTAATGACGTAGATTTCTTTGGAGACCAACCAAGTAGCGGCGGTAGCACCAATGGTGAGGAGACCGGTCTTAGAGACAATGTCATTAGATGGTAAAGAATCTATGAAGCTTAAAGCTTTAGCGTGATGCTCATCAGTGGGAGCCTCGGTTGATTTAGGAGTAGCTAAAATTAATAATTCAGTATAAATTATTTAAGTGAATCTATAATAATTATACTTTGCTTTTCGGAGGAAAGGAAACGAGCTCTAAATTATTAAATTAGACTTTATAAACAAAAAATTCTTATAATAATTACCCGTTAACAGTAGAAAGCTTGAAATAATTGGAAGATCTAGAAGCTATTGACGGATAAATATTGTATGGATTTGTGATTTTATTGACTTTAGTACCTCTAAGGGCTGACTTGATGAGATAAGAAGACATCTTTAGCAATAAGAAATTGTATTAAACAATTAAATTGTTTTGAAAAGTTTCAATTTCAATTGTAAAAAATTAATAATTAAGTTGCAATTACGATAATTCTTCAATTCTTTTATTAATTTTATGGGATTGGAATTATGATATCTATAATCATATCAATTCCAAAACACGAATATCAAATTTTATAGCTATATAAAAGATGTAAATTATGATTGATATTGACTTGAAGACAGTATTAATTCAAAATCATTGAAAAATAATATAAAATTGTATTTTAGTTAAATAATCATCACTTTAATTTCATTAAAATGCAATAATTAACAAATTTCAAAATTTAAATTTGAATTAAATAAATATTTTATAAGACAAAATGGGGTAATAAACAAATTCTTATTCATAAAATATTTCTTTCATATATAATATACTTAAAAATTTTGCACAATTCATACAGTATAATAAACATAATAGAGAAATTTGATCTGTTTCTCAAAAGATCATGATTAAATATGTTATATTTGATTTTTGCAATGAAATTATTAATCAAGAATAAATTGTAATTTTCTAATCTTAATATTAAAATGTAGTTCAAATAAATATATTATAATTAGATAATTATAACTTAATATAACATTGGTTTATAAATATAATATACGAAATACGTGATAATAATAAATATTTCATTATAAGGATTTCAAAAATTGATCGATATCAAATCGGTCACTGTCATCAGACTTGGTAATGACACCCTTTTCCGTCACAATCCCATCAATAAGGCTGGCAGGAGTGACATCAAAACCAGGGTTCCAGACTTGAATGTTAGGATCTGCAACTTGGACAGTGACAGATACTCCTTCTGCTGACAAACCAGACACTGAGGTCAATTCCTTGGAAGGGCGTTGCTCAATAGGAATACTAGCTCCTGTAGGAAGGCTGAGGTCAATAGAGGTTGTGGGTGCAGCGACGAGAAATGGTACATTGTGGTATCTAGCAAGAACAGCCAGCTGATAGGTACCGATCTTGTTGGCAGTATCACCGTTTGCAGTAACGCGATCTGCTCCCACAATGACAGCACTTAAGCCAGTTTGACTCATTAAGGCACCTGCCATATTGTCACAAATTAAGGTGGCTGGGATATCTTCATAAACTAGCTCATAAGCGGTCAAGCGACTTCCTTGGTTGTAGGGACGAGTTTCAGTGCAGTAAGCATGTTCCAATGCACCGGCACTATATAAAGAGCGGATGATTCCAAGAGCGGTACCATGTCCTGCAGTGGCAAGGGAGCCAGTATTACAATGAGTTAAAACCCTAAGCCCTTTATCACCCTTTAATTTGGTTAGCCATTTAGCACCATATTTACCAATATTCAAATTATCTTGAACGTCCTGCTCGAGCATCTTTTCTGCAGCAAGGATGTAGGACTGGATAATTTGCAGTGGATCTTGGGTCATTTGAGATTGTGCAGTTACGATGCATGAGAGCTTTTGGCAAGCATCAAATAAGTTAACAGCAGTTGGACGAGAGGTTTTCAAGTATTCTAAAGAATCATGAATGTATTTTAAAGCTTCTTCATTGGTAGTAAATTGAGACTGAATATTGTGAAGTTGAACAGCTAAAGACAAGGCAGCAACAATAGCAATGGCAGGAGCTCCTCTAACCTATTATTAGAAATAGAGTTATTATTTAATATAACATAATATGATAAACATAAGATCACTTTCATGGATTTGATCACTTCATGACCTTGTTCAATGGTTTCAATATTTAAATAAACTGTTTGATGAGGTAACTGTAATTGATCCAAAATTTCTAACTTGTGGTCTTGATATTTAATAGCTTTAAGAGTTCTTTGAGTCATTATATCAATTGATTATAAAGTAATGATGATAAAATCAAGACATGATTCTTGATACTTAATCACATTTATAAAATTCACATTACAATTAATTAAATTTACACCAATCAATTTGGTTTATTTCACCATCAATATTAGAAATAAGATTTTAAACGATTATATTTGGCAGTGAATTTTTTATTTACTATACGTTAGTATATATACTATCATTATTAAATAAGAATTATTACATTAAATCCACCAACTTTTATAGCAAATCTAAAACTTATCTGGTTTGCACTTTAAAACTAATTACGACATTCAATTAATCAATATATTAATTTCTCAACAATGAATTTGCTCAAATTTAATCTAAAAGCTTTACAGTAATAATTAATTATAAATTTTTATTCAACTATTTGATGCTTTATAATTATGATATTATCTAATATAAAGTAAAAAAACTCAATATAAATCTAAGTATTTAAATAATATTAATAATTATTCATTTTGATTATTGTAAAATTATATCAGATTTTGAGAACAATATATTATAATAATTAATCGTCATACGCTCTACAAATGAATATTTATTCAATATCATCAATATTTATTGATCATATTTCTTTTTATTAAAATATCTAGACAATCACTTATATGAACAAATCATACACTCTATATTAAAACATGTTTGTGTTATCAAAAATGCTACTATTGATATATATATATATATATATATATCATTGGTATTAATATATTACTTAATGATTTACTTAATATATTTATCATCACCTTAAAACATTATTGTCCAAGTTTCTTCAAACACTCACAAAATATTATTTACCTATCTATTTATCTGATTATATTATCATCAGAAAGTTATATTAAAATGAGTGATTAAATTTATGGAATTGAAAAAAAAGATAATTGATAAATTATGATGTATTACATATGATAATCTTAAATTAACTTATGTTGTTTTAATTTAGTGACTTTCTGATGTCGATCAGCAATCCAACCTCTACAAAATTCACTCACTTTCAAATTATTAATATGAGAGTATTTTTTATCAATCGCCTCAAACTGAGTAGGTGATCCCAAAGTGGTGATAAATAATTGAATACAAGGCATCATATCTTGCTCCTTGTACTTGGAATAGAATTCCAACGTTTCATTCCACCTTAAATTATGTAAGATTAATCTGGCTAGATACATAGCACTCGCTGCTATGAGTGAGCATCTAAACTTCAAAAATTCATGGTTTAGAAGACTTAACTCCAGTAGAAACTTGGCAGCTAGACGATGTTCCTTATTATAAGAGTCAGCCATCGAGTACCTTCTTACAAAGTTCAGAGGATTAGGATAGTTGAGATCAAATTCGACGACCGTTAATATGTACTTCTCACTAGTAGCCACTTCATCTGATGTAAAGGCATTTGCCGATAAATAAACCAATTCCGATATCTTTGGAATAAACTTTTGTTCAAATTTAGCACATATGAGAAGGCTAGTAGCTCCAATTAATTGTAATTTAGTAGGAATAACCGTCATTTTGGAGAGAAAGCGATCTAAAAGATTGACACTTTGGAAGAGAATCTCGGGAACCATATCAAATTTGGAATGCACTTCAACAAGCCAGTCCACAAGTGTACTTCGCATTTCCCAAGTCAAGCTTTCTACACTATCCATATAATTTGCAGGACACATATACTCCGATTCTATGTCATATAAATAATCAAAATACTCCTCCGCATATTCACTGCACATCATAGGATCATCAGATTCTTTTAAATATAAATCTTCAACCTTTTGGGTAGTAATTTGACCAATTTTATTACTTAATGGTGATTGAGTTTTTGAAAACGAATTTGCATTTTTAGAAATATTGTGAGAAGATTCAAAAGGCTTACCAGGTGCTGCAGGTGGAGATTTATTATTAGTTAGAAAGTTGGGCGTACCTAAAAAATTGTCCTTAATCTTAAAATTATAAGGAATTCAACTAAAATTTAGGAAAATTTATACCTTGTCCATTGTATCCTATATTTATCCAGTTTGAATATTACTGTTTGATTCTTTATTTATCTAACTATAGCTATTGTATTATCATTATAGCAATACCATTGATTAATTGAGTAAATAAGATTCAATCTTAGGTCAATAGTCTTATATTAATTGGATGAATTTGAATTTAATGGGACTTGATTTTTGGTTGACATAAGTGAAACTTTTGATGAATTTTCAATCCAAAATACCTTTGAAATTTATTAATTAAAACAAATAAACAAATATTTTAAATGTTGTTATTACATATTTATCATAATAGTTAAATAGGCATAGTAACATTCATTTAATATTTGATTATTTTAAATTAAATTTAGGTATGGGGTGTGCTTCGGTATTTAATACAAGTTTTTCAATATCGAAAAAGTCATCTGAACTAAACAATAAGTAGAAATATTTCAACGTTTCCGCCAAGAAGAATGTTTCCATCTTATCGTCTAAAATAGGTGGGATGACGGATGAGTCCTTGAGACTAGTGTATCCCCCAGTCTCTACCTTACAATATGTCTCAAACGCTAAAAACATTTCCCATCCTCGCTCCCTATAGATGGGATTTTTCGTAATTCTATATAGTATAAAGAGGGATTCAATTGTTTCTGGTCTTAGTAAATTGTGAACATCTGCTGGTTTCACATATGCATCATATGTATTATTGGGATCCATGTTAAACACTGTAATTTCTGAGGCAAGTTTAGTTGGATGCATAGTGTATGTTGCCCAACATGTTTCAGTAAGTTGCTCTCCTAGTAAAAGTGCATCTCGATCAATTTTGCTTAATGAGTTATATTTGTGTTCATAGGAGTTAGAGTATTTATGCAACAATGATGGATGGAATTTACCACCTGTTGCACCCAAAGCTAAAGTGCCTCCTAGGAAACAAACAAGATGGTCCATTTGAGGAGAAATTGATTTTGGATTGTATGTGACAATCTCTCCAAAGAATAGATATCCAGTGGGGTGAGTACGACGCAGCAGAACCTTCTTCATACCTTCAATAGATTGATCATACATTCTTAGGAATTTAGGCTCTTGACCATCAGTTACAAGATATTGCTTGAGAAGGTATTCATAATAACTGTCTCCTCTGGAACCAAGGCGGATGTCAGAGCCAGAGAAGCCTCCCGTAGCCGGATCAAGGAAGATGGGGACTAGGCCTTCAATTTTGGGCAATTTTTCGACAATGTCATTGACGCGCTCGACAGCATCGAAATATTTGGATTGATGTGTGAGGTGGGATAGATATTTGAATTCAAGCTGAATGGTGGTGGCTTCGGATGTGGAAGTGAGTTCTCTGTTTTCGGGAGGATAGGGTTGGCGTGTCATGAGATTCACTGAAGCTCCAGGGATTCCGGATGCTGTACCAAAGCTACCCATTAATCTATCAGCAAGATCAGTTGCTCGGTCTATCAAAATCTGATCTTCAGAGCCTGTCAGGAAATGTGAACTGAGAAGCCCACCTAATACACGGATAGTTGTTTCAAATACATTAAGATATTCATCTTGTTCGAATGTAAGTTCATTTACAACCCAATCTCTTGCTTTGTTGTATTCATCTTCCAGTCCCATTAAGACCATCGTATCCATGCTATCGATAATAGTAAATCCAAATCCTTTAGGGACAAAGTTATGTCCCCTTTTACTAATTGGGAAATACTCATCCATACCCCAAGCATCTCTCTCATAAGCACTCCAAGCATGTTGAAAAGCTTTGACTACCATATCTTGTCGAGCTCTCCATAACTCATCCGGATCCTTGGATATTTCTCTATTTTCCTTGATGGTTTTACCGAGTTTAAAACAGGACAAATTCCTTTGATTGCAAATGGGATCTATGTCTTTGTAATTGACCTTGTGAAAATTTTCATTAAAATATGTTTGACTAAATTGTGAATATTTATACAAAGTATAAAATCCAATAAATATTAATAAGAATATTATTCTCTATAAAAATCAAAATTAGTCAATTTATTATTCTATATCATTTTTAGTATTAAAAACATTTATATATACTAATGAATATGATTATTAGTTTACTAACTTTATCAAAATAATATACATTACCTTGTACATATTGTACTGGAATTATCAATTTAATATATTGAGCTCAATGATTAAATATTGTAGTATAATATAATATAATATAATATAAATTGATGTTGTTAATATATAATTTAGATTGATTCAACAATAAAGAATAAATTCATTTATATTTCAATATTAATTTTCAATTTTAATCGCAATCTTATCAACGTCATTTTTGTTAATTGGTCAATAATAACATTTGCATTCATTATAATTATTCCATTTTTTTCCCTTCGCCATTGAGCATAATTAATGGAAATATTAATGTGAATTTATTTCATTAAAATAGTAGATAAATAGGAGCTATATGTTTTAGATAGTATACTTTTCTTTGATAAATATGAAGCTTTGAATAATATTATTATTTAAGAATTCTAGAAAATATATTATAAGCCAATCACATTATCCTTGACCATCTAATAATTTATTTGAATTTTTACCGTTCCCAGAATTTCTACGAGTTCTGAGCATATCTGTGAATATTTAGTTAAGGTTTAGATAAGCTATTACTTATAGCACAGATATTTGAATATAATTTTATAATAGTATTTAGTTTCAAATAATATAAAATGAAACATATTATTGTTATTTTTAGTTAAATATAAATAATTCTATGTTTTGGTCTCTAAAATACAAGTATGAGTTAGAATATTATCAAGAAGTTTGAAATACTAGGATAAAGCTAGAAAGGTTCAAACTATGAATTCTAAAAGGATTCAGGTTTTACATAGGCTTTGGTATTAAACAACTTTTTAATAAATAAAGCAATATCCAATTTGAATATATTTCACAGGAGTTTTTAAAATACCAAAACAACACTAAATAATAAATTCAATACCTTAAAGAATTCTGAAAACATAAAATTCTCTATAATATTAAACAAGAGCTTGATTGCAAGTATTATAACATTTAAACCTTACTAGTACAAGCATATAATGGAACTATCTCTGAAGTTATTATACCTAAATATTAGCTCTATTATTATAAATATAACCTTTTTATATTTTTAAAAAAAGTAGTATAGAATTTTTGTTCTTAATTAAAACGTTGGAAAGTATAATTCAAAAAAAAATATAAAAACCTTATTGATATTGGTTATTGATTTATTTTGCAAAATATTGTATTTCTCTTTTTAAAAATTAAAATCAATTAAAATAAACCAAAGAAAAATACCAAATTAAAAACCAAGTAATTCAAATTATTTTCAACTTATGAATGAAGAACAATTGATGAACTGGTTTAAGTAAATAGAATTAACTTATAACTAATATTAGATTAATTAAAATCAATATTATGCCTTAAGCTTAAAAAAATAATTGCTAAATATTTAAATATACATTATTTTAAAATTTAAAGATTATTAGGTCTGAAATACTATTCAAAAATATTTAAGATATATCAATAATCAACTTGTTAAAAACATAAAATACTATTATATATAATACAAAAATATGTACTTTTTATTTCAATAAAATGCTAAATCAAATCAATTGCTAATTTAATATAATTATTGAAAAAAGCATTTCTTTTTATATATTGGTAATAAGCTAACTTAAGCAACTAAGTTATTACTATTATTTTAAATTTGAGGAAATGGGAAATTTTTTAATTTTTAAGTTTTCAAAAAAATTATTAGTTTTTTATAATAAAAATATATAGTTATAAATTATATATATAATAGCTTTTTTGATGAAAATATTAATTTTTCAAAATTTATTATTTAATTTGATTATATATTTTAATAAAATAATATCAGGAAAGCTTTTTATTTTTGTATTTATAAAATTTAACCATAAACCCTTTAAAATTAATTAATTTCTATAAGTAACTTTTAATAAAAAGATATTAACTATATTAATCATTTATCACTAAAAAAATAATCTAAAAATTATTAAATTCAAAAAACTAATTATAACTATTATATTTTTAATATTTAATTAAGTTAAAAAATATATTAGAATATATTTTTATTTTATTTAAAGAGTTATTAAATAATTATAATATTAGTTATATAAAAATTATATATATATAAGTTTAAACTTAAATTAATATAATCAAAATATAAAATAAAATTTTTATGATATAACTAAAATATAAAAAAAACTAGAGTAATTATTATCAAACAAAATTTATTAAAATATAACAAAAAATTAAAGCCTTTATAATAAATATATATTAAATCTTTTTATATAATCTTTTATTAAAATATAAATCAAATTGATAGATTAAGTTAGAATAATTTTTTTAAATTTATTTAAATAAATATTAATTAATATAGTAATATATATTATTCTTATTAAATTTTATATTATTTTTTATTAAAATTATTCTTAATAAGGATTAATAATATAAATTAAGAAAACTTATTATTTTATATAATAATTATAAAATATATAAAATTAAAATTATAAAAAAATTTATAATCAAAAATAATCAAAAAAACTGCCATATTTAATATATTGTTTAGATTATAACTTAAGCAATTATAATTGTTTTAAATAATTAAAAAATTAGGTTATAAGAAAAAAATTTTTATAACAAAATTCAATTAATTTATAAAATATTAAATTTAAGTCTTTGGTAAAAAATTGTTTTTTTAAATATTATAAGTTTATTAAAAAATAATAAAATATTATTAATAATAAAAAAGAGGATTAATTTTATATTATGTATTTATTTTTTTATATTAAAAATTAAAATATATTTTTTCTCAATTGCAACAAATTCCCATTATTTAAATTATATATTAATAGATTAATTTTTTTATAATTTCCACCTTTAAATAATAAGTCTTGGTGAATTTTTTTATTTACTATTATTATAAATTAACAAAGATAATTTAGGTCTAAGGTATAAAATAACAAAAAATAAAATTTTACTTCTAATTATAATATATAAATTTAACAATGATTTTTGGTTTATTTGATTTTAAAGAAATGATATTGAGAAAATTTATTGGTTTTATTATATTTAAAATAAATATGCAATTTAATAAGTGCAAAATTATAAAATCCTAATTAATAAGTTATATAAGAAAGTTACATTATTAATTATTGAATAATATTTTATTATCTTATTCATTGAATTTGAAATTTGAAGTATAAAGAGAGAAGTCAATAAATATATTAGGGGTAAAAGTATAAAAATAATATTAAAATAATTTTATGATATATTTAAATCAAGTTAACTCAATAAAACAAAAGAATATCTTTGGTACAAGTTAATCATTTGTGACAAGTATTTCATAAGCAAAATATATGATAAATATTTGAATATATAACCTAAATCTAATAAGACTTTTGAATATCTTCAATATCATATAAAGAAGGCTCAAACCCTTATTGCTAGGAACATACTTCTTTACTATCTAACAGTTAATTAAACTAGTCTTATAAGATTGGTGTTGGGATTTACCCCCCTGGAATCTCCAGACTCTGTGTAAGATTTGGGAAAGGAAGATAGAATTTAATCAACTCTATATAATTTAATTACAGGTATATCAATTTAACTACCTCTTAATATTATTAGTGCAGAAATTAAGTAATAGCATAATTTTAAAATTAAAATTAAACAAATAAATTAATAAATAATATATAAAAATTAATGAATAATATAAAATTAATAGCCTCTTTTATTATTAATAACTTTTTTCTATACTTTTAGTAAGCTTCTAATACTTAAAAAACAGTTCTTTTTATTAAAGACTGAAATTTGATGTTTCACAAACCAATTTAATTTGTTTACAAGAATTTTTTTTCCTGCAAGCTGTTTTTTTAATTGTCTAAAACAATTATAATTATATAAATTATAATCAAGTGAATATACTAGATGTGGTAACTCCCTCTAATTTTTTTTATATAAAAAATCTTTTATAGCTTTAGCTTTATGTATTTTACAATTATTATGTAAAATAATAGGTGTTTTTAATTTATATTAAGAACACCATTTAGAAATTGTTTTATTTAAAAAAGTAATATATAACTTACTATTAATTAATTTTCTTTGAGGTATTAAATAAAAAAACTATATACCATTATAATTTATTACAACAATTAACATTTACTTATATTTAAAGTATTTATTCATTAGAATTTGTAGAGGGGATTAATTTAACTTAACCTAACATTTTGTTTTATTTTTAAGTAAAGGATTATATAAAAGAATCTAAGATTTATTAATTATAAGTATTCATTGTAAAAACCTTTGTTTTTAGTTATACTTTAATAAGTTTAGTTTAGCTATAGCTACTCTAATTTTCTTTTAGGTTTCTGTTAAATTATAAGGTATCTATTTTACATTTTTATTAATTAATCTAAGTTTAAACTTAAGTAAATATAACATACTTATATAATTAATATTAAATTACTTTGATAATTCTTTAATAGAAATAAAAAGGTATTTTTTAATATATTTTTTTATTTTATTAGTAAGTAAAAAAATAATAGTAGAAATTAGTCTTTTAGATTTTGGTAAATTTTGAATAATATCCCTTCTAGCTTTAAAATCACAAATTTAGCAATATATGGTAGTTTTAGATAAAACACCATCTCTATAAGCTGTTTATAAGTTTTAGATAATTTTAGAGGGTTTATAGTTAAGTTTTAAAGATACAAAAATAAAAGCCTTTTGATAATTATAATCTAGTTTAAGCATGATTAAATTTAAGTGTAAATTTTAAAATCAAAATATTTTAATAAAAAAAATAATTAAAATTGAATATATATATATAGTTTGAAAATATTTATTTTCCTATATATTATATATATATATAATCTTTCAAAATGTATAATATGTTTGAAAGATCAGAAATTAAAAAATTTGCCATTTCTTAATTTCCATACTAATATTATAAGAATATCTTAAAATCTTGATTTTTATATTAGAAAGAGAGTTGGATTATTTATATATGAAGTATCAAGTTTTATGTATAATGCCATTATACAATATTTATTATATAAGTTATTAACTAATCATATTTATGTGTTAATTACTAAGTAACTTTGATATCTATCAGAATTGTAAAAAAATAAACTGTGGTAAAGGTATAATCTATCATAATCAATTAATGGTATAATTATATATATATATATATGATATTTCACACTAAAGAATAGAACATTGATTTTAAAAAAAATAAATAATGTAAAAATTATATTTGAATTCTCAAGAATTTTCAAAATATTTAGAACTTAATTATAATGAGATAATCTCATTTTCATAATTATATTATTATTATATTATATTTGGCTAGCAATTTGGATCATATTATATTGGATTTGATAATTTGAAACTATTTTTTGGATTTAATTATTTTAAAACTGATTGAATGTATCCATCAATCATAAACTACAATTTTTCAAACTAGAAAATGAATTAGATATTGAATGGTTCAAGTAACATCTGATAGTATCTGATCTTTTCCAATATTTATTATAAATTAAAATTGTATCATTAATATTTATAGTTTATTTTAACCATAAATATAATAAAGTGTAATCATTGATTTAAAACTTTAGGACAATTGAAGAAATCCATTTACTACAATATCTAATACATGAATTTTTTTATGAAACTGATTATCTAATTTGCGCAAATTATTTCTCCATAAAGAGCAAAATTGTTCAACAATATTCATAATGTCACGTTTGTTAAAAATTTTGAATGATATAAGAATGATGTCATAATAATAATCAATCAAAGCAATATATTTTGTAGGATAAATCAATATTAATATATATCATTCTTTGATATTAAAATTAGTATATTTTATACTCATCTATGAAAACAATTCTATGTCTTAATGAATATAGGTGAAAATGTGAGGGAGATTGTTAACGTTCAGCCCTGTGATACAAGTCAAATAGATGAATAAATCGATGATTGAAATAATTTTACTTATTTTGAATAATAATTTGATATTTTATATTCATCATAATTCAAGTTATATTATCCAAATTATCTCAGTTATATGATTGTTGTTGATAATAAAATTTAATGCAAAAATTATAGTTTGATTAATAATATTATAATTATTTATTTAAATTTATAATCGAATTCCCAATTTTATTTGAAAAATCCCACACAATTAAGCATTAATTTAAAATGCAAAGGTTCATATCAGATTTAGATCTTTTTAATATATATTCTTTTGAAAAGTAAAATAGTCATTAATATGGTATTGGAAAGAGTTGAATCTATTTTAATAGAACGTTCAGAATTGAGGACAATTCCATCTAACCATGTGAGTTATCGCTTAACAGTCAGAGCTGCTGTACGTTCTTGGACTGTTTGGCATCGTTACAGTGAATTTGTTCAACTTGTAAATGACTTGAAGCGTGCAGTGCCCAATAAACCTATTCCGTGTCAACTTCCACCTAAAACTGCCTTTACATGTATCAGCTACGACGATGAAGCACTTGTTCATCAGCGACGGGTTGGATTGCAAGCATTTTTAAGAGAAATTTTACTGAATAAGGATGAAAGCTGGCGTAATACAAAGGAATGGGCTCAATTTTTACAGATACCCTCAAATAGGACAAATAACCAAAATGAAGAATATTCTAGTAAAGGTTGGTTAAATCAACATTCAGTATTACAGGAATTAGTGAGAGACATTCGCTCAACCTTAATTAAAAGAGAAGCAGCATTCTCAAAAGGGGATCAGTCATTAGCTCACCACTTGGCTGCGCAAGCCAGAAGACAACTGGTAGGCCTAAATTCTCAGCTTACTCAGCTAGATTTGTCTTTAGCAGCATTAGCAAAAGGCCCCAATCCCTCTCTCTCTGAAGGTGAACTTTTAAGACGTCGTAACCTCTTATCTCATTTAGAAAATGAAAAACATGCACTTATGCAATTGGCTCAAAAGAATGTTTCTGACCATTCTTCTTCAAGAGCGCTAGGAGCTGCAACTGAATCCGATCGCTCTGAATTGTTTCGAGTCACCTCACCCATTCAATCCAGCCGAGTATTTGGTAGAAGACCCGATCCTAAAGAGACAGCAGAAACACGTCAATTGGATAATGCAGATTTGCTCCAACTTCAAAAGGATAAAATGGTTGAACAGGATGAATATGTTGGCCAGTTTATTTCCATTTTACAAAGACAAAAGCAAATGGGAGGCCAAATTGGAGAAGAGCTTGATTATCACAATCAGTTATTGAATGAATTTAGCGCTGATGTAGATAATACAGAGGCTAACATATCTAAAGTAAACGAAATGGCCAAGAAGATACGTTAAATTTTTATATTTCCAAGCTATATTCATTATATTTCCCAGAAAATATTATCATAGGGTCAAAGTATTAACATTATTGTAAATAATATAAAATTTCAAATCTTGAAAAAAATTGATCTACTGTACATGTAATTATTTAATATTTAAACTATTTTGTATTCATTAAAATTGTCTACTAAAGTATATATTACTTTTGCGTAATTCCTTCAAATAATAACTCTACTAACAACCACATTTTATATCTCATTTATCAAAATTCTAATATTCAGCAAGCCCAATAAAATTTTCCATTCTTACATAAAACTAATTCCTTGATCTATTCTAAACCTCAACTGGAATATATTAATAAACAGAATGAAATTATGTAAAAGGTGATCAATTCATTTCTCAAATAGTAATACAGGCTTTGTTTATTAGCAAAATAATTGTATAATGAGCTAATTTTAATATATTTGAGTCATAGTTATAGAGCTCTGATGCTCTGAACTGGAAGATCAAAATCATAAATTCCAAACTTGATAAATATAAATTGTTTAATCAAGCTTATAGTTAGAAATTAAGAATTCTTAGTACCCAATCGATAATAATTTTTTTGAGGTAATATTGATAGGAATGAAAATGCAAAATGAATTATAAAACCTCTTCAATGAATTTAAAGTTTTCCAATCGTTTAAATAAGTCTTCTCGTTGTTTTTCGTTTATTTCAATGACTTGCTATAAATTTAGTAAATATCATTGTTAGATTGAAATATATTAAAATTACCTTGGGTGGGCGGCCAGTTTTCTTTTTTGTGATTTTCTCATTAGTTTTCTTATTGCCATCAGCTTTACTGTTTCGATGCTTCTGGATCTTATTTACATTCTTGCTCTTTAGAGGAGAAGAAATTGTTGATTCATTTATTTTGGATTTTTTAGTCGGTGTCTCAATATTCTTAGTTTTGGACAAATTTCTCAAACGGGCTGAGCTCCTTTTAGCTGGAAATTCTTGTTTATTTTGTTTATCGATATCCAGGTCTCCATTGAGAGACATTGTAGAATTTTCAATGAGGCTTATATCTTTATCAACACTCTGTAAGAAATCTTGGAAATTTTTGCTAGAAGCAGATTTAAGAGGAGTGGAAGACATTGTAGTAGGTTGTTTTCCGTTAAATTTGGAGGCAGCTGTAATAAAGCTTAATTCTTTAAATTCTTTAGAGGGTGGTTCATGCTGATCAATTTGGTTCTTAACTTGAGCTTCAATTAAGAAAAACTGATCCAGAATATTGTTAGTTGAGGGTATTTTTACTGGAGATATTTCGATTTCAGAGAATGAAATGTGTCTTTCGTGTTTGTTAGAGTTATCTTTCTGAACATCTTTACTAGGAGTTCTGGTTTGTTTATCAGAATGAGTTTGAGTGGTGGATTTTTCCTCTGTAATTGGAGACACCATGAATGATGCTTTTTTAGAATTAGACCTGGTATTTTTAGTGGGAGTAGAGGCTGCATTTGTTTTATTCGGAGTGGTCTTTAACCTTGGACTTTGTCTCTTATTAAACCGTGACATGTGAATGATAATTTTAATTATAGAATAATTTATTAAACTTGAAATTTGATTAACTTTTCCATATTTATAGGTATCTCGTCACTCTTCCCTGTTCAGTTCGCTTGATTGGTTAATATCAATTTAAGCCCATTTCCAAATTTAGGTACTATTATGAATTAGAGGATTGTTAAATAATAATTGCTATTTTTAATATTATAGAATTATATAATAATTATAATGTTGTTTAAAGGATCAAAATAAGATTTTATTTTTGTTTAATATTTTATTCAGTCTATTATTTAATTATATATAATCTTCAATACATTCATGTTATAATTCTAAAATAATGATAAGTCATCAATAATCATTATTAATAATTGTGATAATTGTAAATATTATATTTAAACACTTAAATGATAAAAATACAATTCAGACTGATAAAAAAGACTTTTACACTCAATACAAGATTCCATTATAATTTTTATTAAATGATTGATGATAAATGATATAAATCTGGTTGTAGTTTTTGTAATAAATATTACTTGAGCTGAGTATATTATTCTAAACAAGTGGTAATAATTTATAAACTGTTGAGAATAATTTAAAATTTTGAAATTCAATTATAATGCATTAGTATATACTAATTATTAACACAATCAAAATACTAATCTTAATAATCTTTGTTATAAACATACAAGAAATTTTCACTAATATAAAAATTTTAAAATTTATATTCAGTTGCTCTTTTCAATAGCTGACTAATCAGACTAATAGATGATGATAACAAAATCAGGTTATTCACATTATATTTTCAATTTAAATAAACATAATTAATATTCAAATCCTATATAAGATGATATTAATCTGAGAGTAATAAATTGATGAGTTATTAAGTGTAAAACCATGTTTCAAATCAATTATCATAGTGTTAAAAATCATATTATACTATTTATTCTCAAAGGTATTGAATGGAATGAAATGTAATTTATTTAAAATATTGTCTTATGATTTAAATATATGGTTTATAAAACTACAATATGCAAGTTATGAAAAATAAAGGTTAATAAGGGGGAGGAGGAGGGTGATACATCATTCCAGGATGGCCCATCGGAGGAACAGGTGGTGGTGGTGGCATCATTCCATTGACGGGCATAGGCATTCCACCAACTACAGGGGGTACAGCACCCATATATGGAGGATAGACAGGTTGAGCAGGTTGATTCCTTTTAGCTTGGGCAGCAAGTAATCTTTCGGCTTCAGACCCATGTCTTTCTCCTTTACCATCTTTCTTGAAGCCATAGCTAACCGTAATAGGCTTATTAGCTAAATATTGTCCATTCATACTTTCAATTGCCATATCACTACTCTCAAAGTTATCATAACTAACAAATCCGTATCCTTTGCTAACACCAGTTTCTAGATCTCTGGCTATTTTAGGCGTTTGAATAAGAACTCCAAAAGCACTGAAAGTGTCGAAGAGGACCTTCTCATCAACAGAGGGATCCAAATTACCAATAAATAGAGTGGCACCAACGTCTAAGTTCTTTCTGTCAGATGCAGATTTATTCACACGAATTGGCTTGCCAAACAATTTAATCATATTCATAATTTTAATAGCATAGTCGGCGTCTTCTTCAGAAGCATATTCACAGAAACCATACCCCATGTGAGTTTGAGTAACACGATCTTTTGGTAAATGCACGTTGACAACAGGTCCAGCTTGAAGCATCAGTTCCCATAGTAGAGATTCAGTGCAGCGATCGTCTAAGTTACCGACATAAACCGTAGCATCTTGATTTCTTTCTGTTTGCTGTGCCATTATTTAATTGAAAATTTTACTAAATATGATAATTCTACTTAATCCCCAATTATTTTGTGTTATTTAACATAATTTTATTCTAATATTTAATTATGGGACAAACTGATTCAAAATTACTCATATTTGAATTAATAATTATAAATAGGTTTATATTGTGATGAAATTCAAATTACTAGTAATAATATTCATTAAACCTAAAAAACGGATCACTTAGAATATATAATATTCTGTAATAAAGCTTCATTTAATTTTCTCAACATATCTAATATTAAACTTTTCAATTATTTCTGCAATTATTTCTTATTACATTATTCAAAATATTTCTATAAAAATATTAATAGTATCATTGTTCAACTTAGAATTGCAATTGAATTCAACAGCAATATCATTAGTATTCAGATATTTATAAAATTAAGCCAATAGTTAACTTATATGATACTAGTACCACAAGATTTTATGAATCATTTGCTATCATTCTTCAAGACAATCATATTTATCAAATAGAAAAATATAAATTTTAAATATTGATTGAATGCAATATATCATTCTTGTATAATTATGTTGGTGAATTATGAACTGTTGAATATTAAATAGTTATATTAAAAATATATTTTATCCCTGCCTATAAATTCAAAAAAATTAATCTATCAGTGTTGGTAGTATATTTCATTTTTACTTATATATATTTTTATAAATCCCTTAAGTATTTTAATATAACCAAATAATTTATTATATGAAAATAGTAGATAATTTAGAAATATACAAGTAGTTGGAATTTATTGAATATTTGATTTTTATCAATGAAATGGAGACTTAAAACCAAAATCATATATTCACATCAATTTGATTTTGGAAAAATATAACAATCGTTCTAAAAAATATCTTTGTAAATATTTTTCAATACTTACATATACAAATTAAATCAATATTAAATGAAAATATATTTTAATATCATAAATTAATATTTGATTCAAAATCAAAATTATTTTTGGGAATGATGTAAACTGTAAGTTAAAATTTGGTATGGAGATTATGGTTGGTGATATTCATTTTAGCTCAAATTCACAAATTCAATATTTCATTCAATTCCATTCACTCTTCATTTTATTTCCCAGATTCATACCAAAATATTCTATTCAATATACAATTAATTAATGATAAATTAATTATATATATCATACTTATTAATTCAGTGTATAAAAATATTCGTAATCTTTTATAATAAAATTTTAAATTTAATTTAAAATATGAATAGTTATAACGCTGACACTAAGATCATTATTAGTCAATTTAAAAATTTTGAAGCTAGCAGAACCGAATCGCTAGATGAAGAGTTAAAAAATATTAGTACATTGAATGATGTTGAAATTCAACTTAATAAAATTCATCAAGTATTTTACTTGTTTATATCATTCTATTGTTTATATCCACTAATACAATATATTTTAGCTACCTGGAGACAAGTCAAGAGTGAAGGATTATGAGACTCAGCTCTTACAACTTATATCTTCTCCTGCTTGGAATCCTTCTGTTTTGGCCTCTCGAAGCTTTTCAAGATGTTTTCGCTATATTTTGACATCCAGTTCATATACTCATGTCACAGATACTCTTGGAAAATTGCTAGATGTTTTTAATTGTAAAGAAGCTATCAGCTCAGAAAAGAAGAGGTAAATATACTGAATATTATAAATTCTTAAACATCAGTGTAACTTCAAAATTAGCACAATTATAGAGTGCATAGGAATTATTATTGAATCTAAAGGAAGTATGATTAGCTCCTTTATTAATGATTTGTGCTTATTATTATTCAAAAACTGGAGAACGAGTGCCGAAGGAACTCCACTAAGGTTGAATATACTATCTACTTTAGAAAAACTTGTTGAATTTTGTGGATCAAGTTTTAGTGAAGCACTATGCAGGGATGTTTACAAGTTGGCCAAACAAATTTTAACTGACAAGTGCAATGCATATAAAGAAATTGCTATTAAAATTCTATTATCAATGGTTTTACATTGCACCAATAGCGCTCAACTCTATTTGAAAGAAGAAATCCCAGTATTGGTCAAGTATTTCGATAATGCATCATTTTTAGTAAGAAGAAGTCTTGCAGCTTATATTGCCACAATGATAGCTGGATCTCAAGTACCAATGTCAAAGGTACTCATTGAAAAACCAAAAAAATCTTCTAAGTTAGCTATGCAAAATCAAGGAAAATCTAACGCAGCCACATCTAAAGATGCTTTACCATCAATTCCCTCTTTATCTGAAGTCTTAGACGTCCTTTCCACTGCTTATGCCAAGCCATCCTGTTCTCAGGATGCATTGTCAGGCATTATTACTACTTACATTTGCCTTTTCACAAAATTAGGAACCACTTTTATTGAGGCAAATTACGCTGAAATTGTTAAACACTTATTAACTAAGCTTGTTCCTGGTCAACACTTCACGCCAGCCACTCCTTTTGAAGCATTAGCTGCACGTCAAAGGTGTCGCAGGATTCTCCAGGAAATCACGCAAAATATTCTGAGTGAGCAAGGGCAAATCCACGCTGTCAAGACACTCGGTGATATTATGACTGAATGGGTTCATCAAACCGCTAAGACTGATCAGTCTGGTAACTTTATTAGTACTTGGGGAATAATATGTGCTATTGATGAAGTAGGCCATTTAATCGAAGTTTTGGGCGATGCAGCTGGGATGATACAAGACTCTGTGATTGATCCACTGATGCTTCTACTGGATCACCATGGCTACTCCATCCAGATTTCGGCTTCGTGGAGCCTAAGAACCTTTTGCATCAGCTTTCCAAATGTCATTACCAATTTGTTGCATCGCTTTACCACCTGGTTAAATGAAAAATTCTTGTATTCGGAAGTATCTCAGTCATCAACCATTAGACAAGGAGTTGGTTACGGCTATGCCTTAGGTGCGTTACTAAGTGCTACCGCCATTCACCCCCATTCAGTTTCAGACGATTTTGGTTCGTTGATATACACTATAAGCTCGGAAATTCTGAATAAGAATGCATCCTTCCAATCTTTCAACTCTATCGATCCAAGCATGTTTCAATTTTACTCTTCCAAAGTCCAAGTTGGGTGGACTTTGATGAGTGGACTGATGTGCTTAGGTCCCAATTTTGTTCGCCTTTACCTTCCCCAAATCATGCTTCATTTCCATGCCTTCATCCAAAAAGTTCCCTCTGAATTCAATTTCCGAAAGATATCATCCCAAATGGAGGCTTTGGAAGCTGTACAATCTCATGAAGGAGCCCTTCAAGCTCTCTACCTGCTCATTGGCTATAATCAGAATTTAATCACCAATCCAAGAATCTATAAACAGATTGTCACTCTTTTAGTCCAATCATCCCAGTTTGTAGAGGATTGCCAAATCGCCATCGCCAATTTTGGCGAGAGAGAGTCATCTTCAGTAAATGTAAAGAAATTCTGCGAGAATGTACATATGATTAGGAAGAGAATTATGCAGTGCTTTTCTATTTTGCCATCAGCCCCTAGTGACGAGTCAATTGCTCCTTTGCTAACCAAATTAAGTCTCAGTGCGATCACCTGTTCCTTGCAAAAAGAATCTTTGGTCACTTGGACTGACGAAGATATTGTAACAGACTGGATTAAATGGCTAGGGTCAGGTTTTGCTATGTCAAGTTGCTTTCACCATAGAAATATTGGTCTATCGAATTGGTGTCCCGATCCTACCAAGTTTTTTGACAAATCTTCAGTTCCATTTGACACCAGCTCCAAACTCAATTCATTTATATTAGATCAGCTTGTTTTAAATCCTACTTTTGTGGCCAAAGAGTATGATCCCATATCTTTGTTCATGTGGCAAGCAAATCGTGACCAAAGAGATTCCAAAATAATATCATTATGCTCGACCGTTTCCAGTCTTTCAGATGTTGCAATCAATCTATTTGGAATTGTTTTCCCTTATTTATCGTCTTCAGCACAAAGCTCAGCCTTGGAATCTTTGGTCAAGTCAATTAAAGAGAAACCCGAAAAACTTCAAGATGACAATCGACCTCTAGTGAATTCTATCTTTGCTCTTCTATCTGCTTTAAAAACCATCGATCAATATTCAAACAAACAAACAGATCAAAAGGTTCCTAAGCTGAATGGAGACAAAGCCATCACCACTGCTGAAGAGCTGATTCATCTTGGTTTAGCTTCTTCTTATCCAGAGATATCCGAATTAAGTGCAAACTGCATTAGCTTACTCTGTAAACATTCAACTAAATCGATTGCTACCAGACAGATCAAATTCTATTTGGACAAGATTCTGGCTGACTCTGACTCCATGGTTAGAGCATCCAGTTTGCTGTGTCTCGGTCATATCTACTCCACTATTGGAAGCCAATTGAGTGCCACAAATATTTCATCTGTTTTGAATGTTTTATTCTCACTATTCCAAGATCCCCATCCTCTTGTGCATTTGAATGCAATTGAAACTTTAACGTCCATTTGTAATTCTATAGGGTTCTCATTTTCTTCCTATATACCTCAATCTTTACAACGCTTGTTTCAGATTCTAACTTCCGGTTCACACCTCTCCAATAGCAAAGGCTATATAAGTCATAGTAATTTCAACCATTTTTCATTAAAGCAAAGCTGTGGTAAGGCACTTAATACAATCATCAGTATCCTTGGCCCTGATGTATCCAGCAACAGTATGGTTTATTTATATATTAAAACTATTATGGAAGATTTGTTTAACGATCCAGAAGAACTGGTGGCAATCGAATATCTTAAATGTATCCAGCTTATGATTATGTTCAATTTCAATCAATTAGATATTTCTCGAATAGTTTCATATCTATGTATTAAAATGCACAGTTTAGAAGATCAGCTACAACGAATTGCCGCTAATTGCTTATATCAGTTAGTACAGAAAGATGCTAATGCGGTACTAACTTATGCTGGTACTGGATTAATTAGTAGATTGTTTTTCTTACTTGATCAGCAACCACATCTCGAAGAAGTGATTGCAGTTCTTAAAGTCTTGATTGCCCATTCTAAGGAAACAGAATATTCTCAATGGTTTAAGGTGTTGCACACTGTTCTTGTAAAGCACGATGTCACTAATATTGGGTCCATCATCAACCCTGTTGCTGAAACGAATGACTTAGATGAAGAATTCGGCTCATTGAATCTCAACAAAGAGGCTGAACCCAAGACACCTCCTGATTCGTCATTGGGAGAATTCTATAATCATCAAGGATGCTCAAGATGGCAAACACAATTAGTAGCGCTACAAATAATGAATCAATTTATTACTTTTGACTCAACTAAAAAGCAGAACTCGTTCCTAATATCGCGCTTTGGAGATTTGATTAAGTTGAGCTTTTCTGCTGCTACAGCTTCAATTGATCAAATTAGATTAGAAGGCTATCTTTTACTTCATAGACTGATTCTAGAATATCATACTATCCCTGTTCCCCAAATGCCAGATGTGATGATTATTGACGAATATCAGCCTCAAATTACAGCTGCATTGGCCCCTGCTATTAATGGTGAATTTAGCCCAGAAGTTACATCAAAGGCCATTGAAGTAGCTACCACTTATCTGATCAAAGGCTCCTTTGAAATTAAATCCGCTGGAAGACTCATCAAGCTGCTAGTCTCATCTTTAGAGCATATCATGAATAAGCAACTTAACCATTTAAACGCCCCATCAATAAGTGAAACAGATAAATTCAATGCATATTCAACAATTCCAGTAAATCTAGCTGTACAAAGTGCTTGGTGTAGAATTATTCTCCACTCTACTACCAAACCTAGTTTTTCTTCCGTTTACTCTCCTCACTTGGAATCTTTATCAACCGTCTTCTATGCTACTTTGAAAAACTTTGCATACTTGAAACTTGACCCTAATTTGGTATCTTTAATGGACCAAGTTGAAGAGAGTGGCGACACCAACCTCACTTCTGGCCTAGACTTCACTCACAGTCTCTCCAATCGCACATGGGTATTGAATGAGTATTCAAAGCATTGGCTTTTGATTTTAAAGGCCACTACCTTTTTAATTGAAACTAATCATATTGAATTTATCAAACCTCTTGCTCCCTCTCATCCCGAGCCATGCAACCAGCCTACCAACCTATTTTGGATTATATTTGGTTTATGTATGGAAAACCTTTCATATCATTCTAATTCACACAATATCAATTCCCCTGAAGCGTCTATTGCATGCTTGTCTAGCTTGAGAACTATTTTTATCCCATCCATGGCTGGTCGATTTTTCCTTGAAAACTCAATATTTTTTGAGTTATTACAAATTTTTGAACGTTATAAGCTTACTAATAATCCAAAAATTATTTTAAATATCGTATTGATTTTTAATCAAATTGTGAAAAACTACGGCAAAGAATATCTCTATTCTAATGGCGAATCAGACACTCAATCCTTAGACCAAGATAAAGGATATCAAGTTTATAGCTTCTATGTCGGAATTCTTAGCACCATTATTCCTGGTATAAATACTGCTAAAGAAGCAGCATTAGGCACAACATCTTCAGACACGATATTAGATATTATCTATCATACTGCTGAAGCTTTGGAAGCCATCACTTGCATGACAACCAAAGAAAGTTTTTATGTTATTACTCTTCACTTGTTCACTTTCATTCTTTTAGACCCTAGGTTTGAATCTCTTGGCCTCAAAATCATCAAACCTTTGAAGTGCATTCTGATAAAATCCAACCCAACTACTACCAAAGAATTTATGGTAAAATCCCTTAAGAATTACTTCAACAAGATTCAGCCATCCAATTTGGATATTGCTGTAGCTCGTCAATGTATCATGGCTGCTACAGTTTCATTACTCTCGCTAACGCAAGAACCTTTGGATAATGCACTTATTGACCAGTATATTGGATGTTTAGGCCATTGTATTATGCATCCTAATCATACTGTGTCTTCCAATGGTCTCCAATGTGCACGACTCTTAGTCAATCGACTTCACGATAAAAACTCTCAGTTTGCAGAAATTAGTCAAAAGATATGTAAAATAGCCCTTTTCAGAATATCATCTCAGCTTAAATCTAAAGAATCCAATACCACTGCAACTGATGAACTCTTTTCAGAAGCGCTAATCACCCTCAGATTGATTTACGAATTCGAACCAGAAATCCATGCCATTTTATTTAAACTCATATTAGAAGTGTTCCTAAAGCTTTCCAAACCTGATCAAAATTCGATCTTAGAAATTGCTACGAAACATCCTAGCGAGTTTAGATCTGCCGTCCAATCCCTTTCTGCAGAAAATCAGCAAAAGCTCAAGGCAATTATTCAAAATACTTCCAATTCAGAAGATTCCTTCGATGAGGATGATGATGACTTTAGTGATGATGATAATTATACATCTTCGTATTCTGCTCAGCATCAGTCTACCATTCAATTAAAAGAATCTTTTCTGTAATTAAAAAATCATTTATATGATTATAAACTTAATAATAACTTTTAATATACATCAAATATCTTACCTTAATTAACAAATGTTGTTTCCAATCATGAAGGATAATTCTATTTAGAGATTATACTTTGATTTCATTTATATAACTTTATCAATAAGTTGTATATTTACTAAAAACACAATCTTTGATTATACAGCAGAAATACCTTTGATATATTTATATTTAATTATTGACAGTATATTGAATCATCATAATAAAATTATATTTAAAGCCAATATTCAAAATCGATTTGATAGCAAATAGAAGTGGTCAAAATGAGTTAATTTTTGCATATAAAAATGTTTTTGATAGTTTATTCTCCAATAAATTCACTAAAGTAAGACTTTCGAGGAATTATAAAATACAAAATTCTTTCTCAAACGAAATGGTCTGTGTCTTTTTTTGGTAATAGGTCCATCTTTAGCTTCTGTATAACATTTGTTACTGATTCTGAATCAGCGTAGTCTATCTTCCTAAATTGATAAAAGAACTTATTTGGACCAGTTAAAGCAATAGCACATCTATCATCCCAGATAGCTAGACATCTCGTTTTACCAATTTCTAAGCTATCTGATAGGTGATGGGTCTCTGGATCAGGTTGCTTATGTGCAGCTGTAATATCTTGATATAATTGGCAACCATTTCTAATAGGCTTCTGAACAAGTTCCTTAATATCTATACCAGCTTGGTTTGGTAATTTTGTTCGCATTTGAGAGGATTCAAGCATTCGACTTATTTAGATAGTGTACATTTTGTACAGACAAACACATTATGAATTTGATTATCTTTATAGATTCTATATTTTCGCTGGTGATATTTTTTGAAATGACAATTTGATTTGTGCTACTATTCTTCTGAATTTGACATATTCTAGATTCATAAATAACAGAATAATAAATTGGTGCCTTCTTTGAAGTAGAAAGCACTTTGATTTAACAATCTAAAAAATAAGTAGCTGATAATAAATCACCAATTGCTAAAATGAATTGATTATATTTTATTTGGCATTAATTACTATCACATTGATCATTTTATTTTTTATATTCATTACCATTGATTGAATTATATAACAATAAACAGCAAATCAATAGAATTTCTGCAATCTATTTACCAAAACATAGTGGGTATTCATATTAATTAAAAACCGTTGAATTCATTTAGAAATTATGAATAGATACAAACTAAATATCCAAGAAATTTATTTTGGTTCAAATTGAGATCTGATATAAAAAATTGGCTTTATCAAATTAGATGAGAGATTTTTGGTTGTTATTGTCTTATAAAGTATTGTTATTAATTTTACACGTATATCCGATTTTCTAAATATAAAAAGGTTAGTTTTTTAAGTAGATTTATATGCGATTTTATGTTTGATTAATTAAAATTTATAATTTATATTTATATCCTACAAGTAAAATCATATAATTAATTTCTTAAATTGCTAATATTATTATATATTCCCAATTTTTGCAACCATTAAATAAAAATTAACTAAAGCATACATTTACTTGTAAATCAACTAAAATACCTGATGGCATGAGTAGTATATTTCTATCAGTTATTTTAAACCATTTCTTTTGAGAGCAAATATCTCAATTATAAAATACAAAGCAAGAAACTTCAGTTATCCTAAATTTATTAAATTATGATAAATTGGAAAATGATGGTTTATCTATTATATAAATAAATTTTAGCCACAAACTAACCATTTAATCTCAATATCATTATAAATAAGCTTGTGAAGTTAAAAAACTATATTTAACATTTGTTACTTATAATTAATTATAAATCAATAAAAAAATTATAAATATGTGGGAATATTAAAATAAATTTAAATTTATATTGTTAAAAATTCTTATTAGTTTAATAAATGCCAACAATAAAAATGATCCTATAATTAATAGAAAAATTTAAATTAAAATATATTATATTTGGTTTTATATTAAGAAAAACTAGTTATTAATAAATTTAATTCTGAAATATATCAGATATAATATATCTATTATATATTAACCTATAAAAATAAGTATTAAAATCAAAATTATATATATTTTTATTATTAATTAAAATAATTTTTTAATAAATTATTTTAAATTATATTATAAAATTAAGGTATATTATTTGATAATAATAGATTATTAGTTAAAATATTAATCCTTAATGTTTAATTATGATGAGTTATATATTTATAGGTTTTGAAAATAAATGGATATATATAACAATATATAATTATATCATTTTTCTTTCTTTTTTAATATCATATATATTATTTTATTAATATCTTAATTTTTTTATTAATATCATTATATTTTAATCCATTTTT